>JAKOGI010002474.1:0-32500 GCA_029747015.1 Carnegiea gigantea
GAATGTACCTGAGGTTTTTAATGAAATGTCATTGAATCAGATTATGCACAAAAGGGAAGGAAATAATTGATTAGGTCCTAATTCTGTACAAAAATATTATTATAGTAACATATAGTTAGCAAATATTTTTATTTTCATAGTTAATAATTTAGTAAAAGAAAAGTAAGGGTGTAATAAAGGTTAGAATAAATGACTCCTAACTTAGTCATCCGACCTCTGATTGAGACCCAACTTCATAATATCGAAAGCTTAAGAAGTCCTGAAAAACTTTCATTTAGAATACAAAACATGATTCTCACAATAAGATTCCCAAAATGGGGCTCGAACACAAGTGTACCAGTTTTTGTCGAACCTACGCAGTTCTAGCAAAGCGGCCATAACTTTGTCCACAGAACTTGGACTAAGGAGATTTAAAAGGCATTTAAAAGCTAACATGCTGATCTTACCCACCAAAAGTCATAATTTTTGGCAGGGCTAATCATTACCAGTTTATTGGCAAAAGCTTCCCTTGTTATCTGCCATTTCCCAGCCCCCACCGTCCTAGCTTTCTCCTCTAAATCCACATCTAAAATCAATCCCTAAAATCATGTAACAAAGCTTTGGTCCTCCCATCATCATGCAAAACCATCATACTCAATTTCACTTCATAATCATATACATCAAAGATTCATTTTCAATCAAATATACACAAATAACATGCTTGATATTAAAGGAAACTAAACCTTGCATGATCATAAAACCCTAACTTTTGGCCAACTTATATTCACTCTTAACTCCTCCAAAACCATCAAAACTACAACAACTCTATCATAATCATTAATAATGCTAAAGATCACCAAATCAAATACAAATCAAGCCATAAACATGGTATTAACTTAAGCTTGCATGAACATGATCAATCTCAACCTTTACTTACTATCCAACTTATCCAACAATTAAAACATCCAAAATAACATCTAAAATAGCTCTTATTTCTATCAAAACAACATGATCAATAATCAAAAACAACAAAACAAGAATCAAAACTAAGATAAAATCAAAACTAATAAGATCAAGATCAAGATTTACTCACTTTGATGCTTGGAAGCAAGAGATGTATGTGGTGTGAGGTGTGGGAAATGGTTAGTGGTGGTTGTGGTGGTCGGAGGCAGCCTCTGGCTGGCCAGAATAGTAGCAAAACAGAAGCAGAGGGGGAGAGGGGGCAGCCGACTGGTGGAGAGAGAAAGGAGAGAGACTTGTGTGTGTTGTTATATTTACTTGGCTAGAATGACTCAAAAAATTACTTACCTGAATTTATCCCTCCCAAAAGTAGCTTTTTAGCTAACCGTGGTTAAGCTCAGGCCATGGTAATTAGCTAGGTTCATAAGGTAACTTGTTAGGCTTCAATTGGGCTGAAAAAGTTGGGTTCGGAAATAAAACGCCCCGTAACAATAACGTTTTTGCGTAATTCAAAATTAAATTTTTGTAATGTTACGGAAAACAAAATAAATCACTTAGATTAAACTTGTTAGGGCCTACTATCAATTCTTCCAAAGTTTTCATTAATAATTAAATAAATAAATAAAACCCGAATTGTCAAGTGAGGGCCTAAATAAATTTTTCCCCACTGGAATGACTGAATGCGATAATTAAATATGAGAAAATCTTTAACATGAGGTAATTAAATAAAGTGGCTATTAAAGGATTGCCCCCCTTAAGAAGTTCATCCCTGAAACTTATGAATTTTATCATGTCATGCAAGATTACCTCAAATAAATATGGGTACTTAGCTTCACTTCATCTTCAGTTCCCAAGTGGCTTCTGGGAGGTATAGTTTGTCTAAAGCACCTTGACTAAAGGTATATGCTTTGTAGCGCAGTACTCAATCCTACGATCTGGTATTTAGATTGGCGCTCAATATATACGAAGATTCTTCAGTGATTTCAATTGGTTCAGATACAATGGTGTGGTCCGGATCTGAAATATACTTCCTAAACTGAGAGATGTGAAACATGTTATGCAGTATTCAAGTTCTACTGGCAGATCTAGACGATGTGCTATGTGATTCAACTTTTCAATGATTTCATAAGGTCCAATATATCTGGACTCCAATTGTCTTGTACTTCGAACCTCTTGATACCCTAGTTGGCGAAACTTTCAGAAGAGTTATTCGCCTACTTGAAACTCCAAAGGCCTTCTTCTTTTGTCCGCATAAACTCTTTTGCCAGCTCTGGGTAGCCTAATATGCTATCAAATGCTTCTTATTATTTCAAATGGTTTCCTGGGATCATCTCGGGACCCTATGATCAATGCCTCGTCCAAATCATCCAGCATAGCGGGGTTCTACATTTTTCTCCCATATAGAGCCTCAAACGGGGCCCTTTTTGATAGTGGATTAGTAGTATTATTATGAGAAAACTCCACCAAAGGTAAATCGTACTTCCCACTTCCCTTGGAACTCCAAACACAAGCTCTTAACTGTCCTCTAGAATTTGATTCACTTTTAGTTGCCCATCTGTTTCTCATGGTGATAAGAGCTACTAAAGTTCAATTGCAGTCCCAAAGCCTTTTTGAAGTGCTTGCCAAAAACGGATTTGGAATCTTTGATTCCTATCTGATACTATGTCTAATAGGATCCCGTGCAGGCAGATATTTCTTAACATCCAGTTGTGCTAGTTTTCAACTTCCAAGTATCCCCAATTGGTCGAAAATGGGCGATTTGTAAGTCGATAAACTATGACCCAGATAGTATTCTTTTTCGAGGCAGAAAGGGTTATTAAACCCATAATGAAGTCCATTAAGATCGAATCCCACTTCCAAGGGGAATTCTCGGGGTTGCAAATTCACCCATGGGATGGGCCAATGCTCTGCCTTTACCTTTTGGCAGGTTTATTAGACATTTGTCTACGTATTCTGCAACTTTCTTCTTCATATTATTCCATCAGAAGTATTGTCTCAGGTCTCTGTATATCTTGGTGTCTCCTGGATGCACCGAATAGCGAGTATTATGAGTCTCTTTAGGATCTGTTTCCTCAATTCCTCATTTTTCAGTACACATAGGCAATTTGGGAATCACATGGTCCCGTCTCATGTACTGCAAACCTAGGAGGACTCCCTTCTCTAGATGTGCTTTATTCATTGGAGTCAGGATCACTTTCCTGATTCACTCGAATTCCTCCACTATAGAAGGTTGTAAGTTAAGTGCTGATAATTGAACATTTGCTTGCCCAGGGAACACTAGTTGAATTCCCAAAGTCCTCAAGCTTTCTCAAGAGACTCAACTGAGTAATTACATGGTGCTTGGGCTTATGTTGGGCCTTCCTACGTAAAAAGCATCTGTACAACACTTGCTTTTTCTGGATGTATTGAATCTACAAATGAAATCCTTAAGCAACTCAAGCCAATGTCGTTGTCTAAATTGAGCTCCTTCTGGGTGAAGATATACTTCAGACTTGATGGTCATTATAGATTTGCATGGTACCCCATATAAAGTAATGTCTCCAAATTTTCAATGCAAAGGACACGACTACTAACTCCAGGTCATGGGTAGGGTAATTTTTCTCATAAGGCTTGAGCTGTCAGAGGTATAAGCTACTACTTTGTCTTCTACATCAGTACACACCCCAAACCATTCTTTGAAGCATCACTATAAATTATATACTCTTTACCCTTATTGGTAACGTTAGGATTGGGGCGGTAGTTAATCACTGTCTTAACCCTAAAAGGCTTTTCACACTTCGCTGTCCATTCAAATTTATTCGCTTCTTAAGTAGATTGGTCAGATGTGAAGCTATATTCGAAAAGTCCTTGACAAACCTTCGATTAATAGCCCGAATAAACCTAGAAAGCTTTTGGTCTAAATATCAGTGACATAGTAGGGCCTTGACCCTCGTGATTGCCTTCACCTTCTAGGGATCAACTTGATCCTCTTTTATAACCACTATGACCTACGAAACACCACTTCTTCCAAGCAAACTCACACTTCTTAAGTTGCCATAAATTGATGCTCCCTCAGGGCAAATGATCAGCATATTCCTCTCTGTCCTTAGAATAAATAAGGATGTCATCTATGAACACCACTACAAGCTTGTTAGATAGGGTCTGAAGACCGGTTCATAAGATCTATAAATGCTGCAGGCGGCATTGGTAAGGTTAAACAGCATTACTATAAGCTCATAATGACCATACCTGGTCCTAAACGCTGTCTTGGGGATGTCTCTAGGTTTAATCCTAAGTTGATGGTACTCTGACCTCAAATCAATTTTAGAGAAGACTCCTTGCGCCTTGCAGTCGGTCAAAACAAGTCATTTATTCGGGCTAAGGGTATTTGTTTTTGATGGTGATCTGGTTCAGCTCCCTGTAGTCAATACATAACTTTAAGGTTCCATCATTTTCTTTACGAATAACACTGGGGCACCCAATGGGACACACTTGGCCTGATAAAAGCCCTTCTACAACAGCTCATCGAATGAATCTTCAGTTCCTTAAAATCAGTTGGGGTCATACGATATGGAGCTTTGGAGATAGGTGGGCATCAGGATTAATTCAAATTCCAAAATTAATTTCCTTATGGGGGTAATCGTGGCAACTCTTCAGGAAAAACATCTTCAAATTTAAAACTATAGAAATATTTCCTGCTTTCTTCTTTTGTTGGGTGTCAATAGCATAATACCAATATCTAATACACCCTGACACATAACAGCTTTTATGTTCATAGTAGAAATCAGGGGAGAAGATTTTTCCCCCATAGGCCCATAGAAACATAGTTCTCTCCCTTTTCATCCTTCAAAAATAACCTTAAGATCTTCACAGTCAATCTTAGCTCCATACATGTGCAACCAATTTATTCCCAAAATGGTATCAAATCAGACAAAATCAAATGGATCAAATCCATATGGAAGGTGTTCCACCAATGGTAATGGGAACAAGTTGTAAGAGATGGGTACTCAATCACAGAATCATTGGGTAGCTTGATCCTCTAATTGGTTTCTGTCCTCTTACCCTCCAGGGTTAATGCATGGCAGATCGTGGTGGATATAAATGAATGAGTAGCACCCGAACAAATAATATACAAAATGATTCGAATTTAAAAAGAAAGTTCCAGTGACTACCGCAACCAGAGGTGACAGCTCCTTCTTGCTCATTACATACGTCAGTCTTACTGCTGCAGGCCTTGCTGTTAGGGCCAAGGTTTTGCTGCACCCTTATCTACAGCCGTCAACCTTCAGGGATCATGTAGCAATGAGGTGTTTAAGGCTTCCACACCACATGAACTGTTGGGTCCTACTCGGTATTCAGGGGTGGTGTGATTTGTTCTTTGTATTTACCACAGGGCTCTGCTGAGCATTTAGGACGGCTTTTAGGAGGAGCAGAAGAAGGTTTCTTCTGGTTCACACTCTCACTCGGGGTTCCTCACTCAAACCCTTTCTTCTTTTGGTTGATCAGGTTCAGGGCTCTCAATTTTGTCTTCACTCGCTCCACTTCAGCAGCTCGCTCATATAGCTATTAGTAAGTCAAGATTGGTTACGAGCTAATTGATTTCGAATGTAGAAGGCCAAACCCTCTTCAAACCTCCTCATTTTTAACCTTTCAGTGGACACAAATCAGGGACAAACCTGGATAATTCTGTGAACTACAGGCATATTGCATCGCAGTCATGTTGCCGCTCATCTTCAGCTTCGTAAACTCTTTCTCCTTTGTCTTTGGACCATAGTTGGGTAAAATTTTGACCTCAACTCACCTAGGAATTTACTCCAGGTGAATTCAGGCCCTACGAGCCTCATCCTTAAAAGTGTTCCACAAATATCAGCTTCACCAGGCAAATAATACGTTCTAATGTTTACTTTCTTTTCTTCTGGCACCTCTACCACTGTAAAGACTTTCTCCATTCCCCTTACTCATTCCTCCAATATACGGATCATAATTTCTATCATACACTCAGGTGCATCGTGCTACCCTATCTGGTAACTATCATTCTTAGGAGGGGGTTTCAAAAAAAAAAAAAAATAGGTACTTGGGGAATCTGCTTCATAAGTTCAACTACTAAGGTCGGCTAGTAGTTCGAAGTCCCCAATGTTGTGTTAGCAATCTAGGGGGAATTAGTTGGGCATTGGGGGAAAAATTTTGGTGGCACAGAATGTAGGCTTGTTCGCCCGATCCCTGGCCATGATCGAGCTATCCTCTACATGAATCTCTGCATTGTCTTGCACTGAATCAGACTTTGATCATACATTAAACGAAACAATTCAATCACTGGAATACCCAAATATATAAGATAAGCATCCCAATAAATACATTTAATATGGCTGAAAATATTATTTAAAAAACATAAACCCAAAAGCTTCATTATATCATTTCATAACTGCTGATTTACATAAGTAGCTGCCTGCTATATACATGATCAACACAAATAAACACATCTACCTAACTAAGTAAGATCAGCCCTGGCTCCTATCTAAAACACTAACTAGCCCCCAATCCCTAAGTCCGTCACATGCCAAAAAAAAAAGAAATGACAATATGGCTATCACGGAAATTTGAAAGGATTTGAAACCTAACCATATACAATGTCATATCCAATACACCAAAATGCAAACATGTCCAAAATCCGACCTATCGAATATATACATTGTGGGCTCAAAAAAACTAAAATCAACACCTAAAATAAAACTAACGATCTCTAGACAGATCGTACTCTAGGTCGGAATCATCCTCCGACTCCTCGCCGCCTCGAGTCGAAACTGCTGTCCGATGCTCTAAAACTCTATACCTCATCGATCCCTAATCGGCTTGCTGCTCTCCCCACATCCTCTCGATCTCTGATCCATCTGTTGCACTTCTACTACCTCATTAATCTCCTAATCCTCGATGGATCATCCTCGTCCACTAGATGGCCCTCGAAACCCTCCATGGGCTCGTCATCCGAACTATCTACTATGATCTCCAGTGTGTATCGGGGAGATCCACCACCACATGAGCCTCCCTAGGGCTGTGGGCATTAGTGGGGTGCCCGGTACGAGCAGCGAGGGTTGTCCCTGTGCTGGTGCGTGCTGTTGGTACCAGCAGGGGGATGTTGCTTGATGTCTGAAGAGTCTCCATAGTAATCTCCTCTACTTGAACTCCCCCAAAACATCAAACTCCGAAGTGATGGTAGCCCAAGCCCCTGGACCTAGACCCTGAGTCCATCCAACCTGGGTTATCTGTCATCATGAAATGATGATAATAGAGCCTGAACTTTACCCACAGATCAAACGTCAGTAAGGACCATAGCAATATGTGTGCACGGACTGTGATGTTGTAAAACTCGGAGAAAGGGTCCTGTGCATGAGCTATAATACTAGTATGCAATAGTGAAAAATGCGAGTGGCCACAGATGTACCGGGCATCATGTTGACTGCGTAGGGATCAATGCGCAAGGATCAATTTAGCAAGGAAAACACAAATGAGGGGCATATAGAAGATAAGCAACATGCAGTTCTATATCACAAGTCCATTTTATCATCACAAAATCTCTAATAGTATACAATATTCTTTACTAATAATCCTTCTCACCCTCCTATATCTAAACTCCATACTTCGTATCCCATCAGGAAAATCAAAACCTGTCCTGATACCAAATCTGTAACAACCCAATTTATATAATTCACTGTTGCGTTCTCTTCATTAATTCACCAATTAGAAATAATAACTCAATGATCGGGGCGTTACTGCTGTCTAAAAAGGACAAGGCTTGGTTTAAAATAAATTAAACGTAAATAAGTTGAAATCGTTACCCCCACACGGCATTTGTAAAAGCAAAACATCAAACCAAACATAAATAGTAGCTAACGATCTCAAAGTTCACATCAAACTATAGTAACTCTAGCAAAGTATATAGTTCTAACATCAAAATATCTCACAATACAGCACTCAAAATATATTCAACACTAAAATACCACTATTCCTTTCAAATTTCTCGCTCCCTTATCTTCCCCAGTCTGCCTACCAGCCGGAGGGCGATTAACTGAGCATTTCCCTAAAACAAAACATGAAAAACATTTCGAGTGTGAGTGAAGCTCAGTACATTGCATTCCTATATTGTTAAATATTCACTGAAAAATTAGTTGGGCCCATATTGCAATTCATTTTAATTTAAATAAGAATGAGATGAATATAAAACTGCATTTCGATTATTATCTTATAGTGAACCCTAGAAAACTGTTACGGTCTGAAGATAGGTGTACACCTGCCAAGTCGATCATAGAACTTGGATTGTAGTAGCACGGGTAACTGAAGGCAATGCCCCGTAATTGATAACTAATGGGGTCACTAATTATGTGATAAACCACTGATTAAATTGATTCATTGATGTACTTTACCAAAACATTATAATTTTGATAAGTACATGCTGATTTTAAAGATACAGACCATGAATGTACCTGGGCTTTTAATGAAATGTCACCGAATTAGATTATGCACAAAAGGAAGAAAATGATAGATTAGGCCCCAATTATGCACAAAAATATCATCGTATAGTAACATATAGTTAGCAAATGTTTTATTTCATAGTTAATAATTTAGTAAAAGAACAGTAAGGGCATAATAAGGGCTAGAATAAATGATTCCTAACTTAGTCATCCGACCTCTGATTGAGATTCTAAGTTCCTAATATCGAAAGCTTAAGAAGTTCCGAAAAACTTTTATTTAGAATACAAAATATGATTCTCACAATAGGGTTCCCAAAATGGGGTTAGAACACAAGTGTACCAATATTTGGTTGAACTTGCATATTCTAGCAAATACGGCCATAACTTTGTCAACAAAACTCGGATTAAGGTCATTCAAAAGGCATAAAAAGCTAACACACTGATCTTACCCACCAAAAATCATAATTTTTGGCAGGGCTGATCTTTCAGTTTATGGCAAAATTTCCCCTATTTTTCTGCCATTTCCCAGCCCTATTGTCCTAAATTCTCCTCTCGTTTCACATAAATCCTCATCTAAAATCAATCCCTAAAATCATGTAACAAAGCTTTGGTCCTCCATCATCATTGCAAAAACCATCATACTCAAGTTCACTTCATATTATGTACATCAAAGATCACTTCTCAATCAAATATACACAAATAACATGCTTGATACTAAAGGAAACTAAACCATGCATAATCACTAAAACCCTACTTTGGCCAACTTAGATTCACCTTAACTCCTCCAAAACTATCCAAACTACAATAACCCATATAATCATTAATAATGCTAAAGATCACCAAATCAAATAACAAATCAAGCCATCAATATGGCTTTAATTAAGCTTCCATGAACATAATAACCTCAACCTGTACTTACTATCACTTATCCAAACTATTAAAACATCCAAAATAACATCTAAAAATAGCTTTTTATTCTATCAAAACAATATGATCAATAATCAAAAACAACAAAACAAGAATCAAAGTAAGATAAAATCAAAACCAACACAATCAAGATTAGGGTTTACTCGCTTTGATGCTTGGAAGCAAGAGATGTATGTTGTGGAGGTGTGAGAGATGGTTGGTGGTGTGTGGGTGGTTGGAGGCAGCCTCTGGCTGGCTGAACAATAGCAAAACAGAAGTAGAGGGGGGGAAGGGGTAGCGGCTGGTGGAGAGAGAAAGAGAGAGAGTTGTGTGTGTTGTTATGTTTACTTGGCTAGAATGACTCAAAAAATTACTTAGCTGAATTTATCCCTCCCAAAAGTAGCTTTTATTTAACAATGATTAAGCTCAAACCATGGTAATTAGCTAGGTTGATAAGGCAAGCTTGTTGGGCGTCAATAAAAGTTGGGTTCGAAAATAAAACGTCCCATAACGATACGTTTTGCGTAACTCAAAATTAAATTTATGTAATGTTACGGAAAACAAAAATAAATCACTTAGATTTTACTTTATTAGGGCCTACTATCAATTCTTCTAAAGTTTTCGTTAATAGTTAAATAAAGAAATAAAAATTCAAATTGCCAAGTGAGGGCCCAAATAAACTTTTGCCCACGGGATGATGAATGCGATAATTAAATATGAGAAAATCTTTAAACATGAGGGTAATTAGATAAATAAACATAATTCAGGGTTAGGCTATTATATATATATATATATATATATATATATATATATATATATATATATATTATATAATATAGACATATATAGATATATATATATATATCAATGCATAAAACACACACACACACACACACACACACATATAATATTACCCATACAATACATTATACACACACACCCACACAAAACACATATATAATAAAAAAAAAAAAATATATCTATTTTATATATATATATATATAGATATATATATATGATGTGTATATATATATGTGTGTGTTGTGTGTGTGGTGTGTGTGTTATATATATATGTATGTATGTATGCATGTATGTATGTATGCCTGTATATATAATAGATATATATATATATAATATATAATATATATTATTTGTGTGGTTTGTGTCGTGTATATATTTATGGTGATGTGTGTGGTATATATATATATATATATAATTAATATAATATATATATAAATATATATATATATATATATATATTTGCACAAAAGAACTTCATTAAGCGAAAAAGCAACTGTACACACTCCCCTCTGTCATCTCCCTCACTGTGATGTATATATCACATTCTACTTTCTATGGAGTAAGTAACCCATACAAGTGCTGTAATTTTTCTTATTCTGATGTAATTGCAGAACTCTTTGTATAATCTAGCCCTTAATCTCTTTCAGTATCTCCTGAGCTGGATACACATTATTTTTGAACATCATCCTGTTCTTGGCCAGCCATATGTGGTAAATGATTACACTGGCCATTGCCTGTATTAAGCCTCTCAGTTTCCTGCGCATCTTCAGTTTAATAAGAGATGTGATAAAGGCCTCCATCCTGTCCCGCTGCAGCATGATATCCCAGTCTGTGAAGAACTAATTCCAGATGTCTCTTGCATATATGCATTTAAAAAAAAGATGCTCTTGTGCCTCAGGCCCTTGTTGACACATCTTGCAGTCAGTCGAGGGAAGGTTAGTGTACCTACCTAATCTCTAAAGCACTGGCAGTTTGTTATGCATGAATAGCTACGCAGTAAATGAGTGCCTTGGTATACTAATTCTGGACCATACCAATTTTGTCCAATGAGGTTTTCCAGCATCTTGAAGCAGCCAGTTGTAACATCTTTGACTCTATATTCTTCTCTAGGGTATGCCTTGAATCTGTTTTTCACTCTTTGCAGCTTTTTCCAATACCAACTAGTATCACTCTTGGGAGTGTACTCCCACCAATCCCTACCTCTTATATATCTCCTTTGAATCCATTGGACCCACAAGATGTCCTTTTTCTTTGCTATGGCCCAAACTAGCTTAACTATACATGCTATATTCCAAAATTGCAAGTTTTTTTACCCCCAGCCCTCTATGCTTCTTAGGAGTACAGATTTTGTCCCAGGCCACATAGGGGATTTTCTTGTAAGTGTCACTCCCTCCCCATAGGTAGTTTCTACATATCTTCATAACCTGGTTCATCACCTCTTATGGAAGGATGAAAACTTGAGCCCAAAAGTTAAACATGCTAAATAACACTGTGTTAACCAATACTAACCTCCCTGCATATGAAATATGTCTGGATGCTCAGACAAGAATTTTTGATGTGATTTTTTCTACTAACATGCTGCACTCCCCCTTCATGAGTCTACTAGCTGTTATAGGCATCCCAAGATACCTGAATGGAAGGTGGCCCTCTTTAAACCCTGTGATATTCAAACATTCCTGCTGGATATGTGAGCAGTTCCCCCCCAAAAATAATATTGGACTTGTCCAAGTTTGCTGTAAGTCCAGAGCTCCTAGTGAAGTCCTGAAAAGCATTCATCAAGAGCTGGAGTGATGCTAGATGCGCTTTGCAAAAGATGATCAAGTCATCTGCAAACATGAGGTGGGTTAGGCCCAGCTTCTTGCAATGTTGATAATATTCAAAGTGCTGGTGATTACTGGCTTTCTTAAACAATCTTGGAAGATATTCCATGGTTAACACAAACAGCAATGGGGACAGAGGATCTCCCTATTTAAGGCCTCTTTTCCCCTTGAACCATTCTCCTTACTGCCCATTAATGTTGATGGCAAACTGCACTGGGGTAATGCATCTCATGATCCATTGTGTAAAGAGGGGAAGGAATCTGAGTGCATTGAGGAGTTCTTTGATAAAGTCCCAATGAACTGAATCAAAGGCCTTGTGCAAGTCCACTTTCATTATACAGCTAGGGGGGTATTCTTCCTTTAATAACCTCTTACTAGATCTTGGCATAGCAACACATTGAAGAGCAGTTCTCTCTCTTTGATAAAGGCTCCTTGCCCTGCATCAATGAGATGGGGGAGGACCTCCTTAAGCCTAGTACATAAAAGCTTGGTTATGCATTTATAGATAACATTACAACAAGAGATTGGCCTAAAGTCCTTTGCCCTTTCAGGATTGGGAACTTTAGGTAAGAGCACTAGCTTGGTCTGTCCATAAAAACTGGGTAGATGCCCCCTGAAAAGAATTCCTTAATGGCTGAACAGACCAGAAGGCCTATATCCTCTCAACATGCTTTATAGAACCCACTGTTATAGCCATCTGGGCCTGGTCATTTGTGAGTTGGAATGAGAATAGCACATTCTTAACATTAGAGTCTGTAAAAGGGAGACACAACTGGATCTGTTGCTCAATGTTTAGGCAGTGTCCCAACTCTATCACATGCTGGTCAACATGTGTTCTGTGGTGATCCATCTCCCCTAAAAGCCTTTTGTAATATATAGTCATTACCCTGGAGACTGCCTCAAACCCTTCAACTCTCTGATCATGCTGATCTTTTATGTAGAAGATACTTGTCAAGGCTTTCCTTTGCATTATTCTGGCCGCAAAGATCCTTGTGCATTCATCTCCAAATCCTATCCACTCAGCTTTGCTTTGTTGTTTAATAAGCAAAAGTGCTGAGTGGTTGATTGTAATATAATGATCCCTACTACTTGCCTCCTTTATAAGAAGCTCCTGGTTAGATGGATCTTGCTACAGTAGAGGTTGTGTCTGAAGTAGATCCCTTCTAGCCTTTGCTTGCCGGGCATATATGTCTGCATATTTGTTCTTATTCAGCTACCTGAAAGAGTGTCTCAAATTGCTTAGAATTTGCTGGAGTGTCTTCAAACTAGATCCCCTTTGATGTTATACCAAGCTGTGTTTGACCATATCCTTGAAGTCCTTGTCCCTTATCCATATGTCACAGAACTGAAAAGTGCTTCTGGGCTTTGGACACTAAGGGAAACTTAATATGATGGGAGTATGGTCTGACAGTCCTTGTGACTGGTAGTGTACATGAGTGTATGCAAAACCTTCATGCCAGAGTTCATTGTGAAAAGCCCTATCAATTCTTAACCAGACTGTCTTATTTGTCCAAGTGAAAAAGGCCCCCTCATACTGAAACTCTTGCAGACCACAGTGTTTAATGCATGCTGCAAAATCACTAGTTTCTCCTTCTGTGACTTCTACCCCTTATATTCTCTCCCCCAATCTAAGCACTGAGTTGAAATCCCCTAGCACACACCATGGATCCTCCATTGACTGAGCAAGTGATATTAGATCCCCCCCCCACAAAGGTAGTCTTTGATCCTCCAAATTTCTCTCATAAACCAGTGTGATATAAAACTTTTTGTTTGTTGACAAATGTATGGCCTCTCCATGTATCAGTTGGTCAGTTTTGAGAATTAAATTGAAATGGTACTTTCTTGGGTGCCAACAGAGTATGATCCTGCCTCTTTCAGTCATAGTGGCATTGTGTTCCCATTGCCAGTTTGCACAAACCTTGCCCATCACCTGTACGATATTATGGTCTTTAACCTTGGTTTCCAGAAAACCAACCATTCCTGCCTGGTCCTACTGCAAGAAGATTTTTATGTCCTCTTGCTTATTAGGGGCATTCATGCCCCCTCACATTCCAGCTTATGATTCTATCCATATGGGGTTATGACCCCCCCTCATCCACTACCTGAGTTCCATCCCCCCCAGCAGAACATTGTATGTGTTGGTCTATAGCAAGTCCATTGGGGCTATGCTTTCATTTTGCCCCTCTACTCTTGTAACAAAATGCCTGGTGGTATGCGTAGTGACTAGTTGATAACCAGCATCTCCTCTTGGCTCTGCATCTTCTGAAGGCTAGTTCTGATCTTGTGGAGGTACTGGTGCTTTGACTCTCTATTCTCTTCTATGATCATCCTGTTTTCATCATTACATTGAGTACATTTGAGGGGAAGCCATTCATATATGACTTTTGCCTAATCAATACTCCTTTCTCATTGGCAAATTCAATATAATCTGGAAACTGTCCATCCAAAGACATCTCCACCAGTAATCTTGCATACCTAAGCGTGGATTTTTGCTTTGTGTACTTGTCAGTTTTCAGTGGGAAACCCAGCATGCTGCCTATTTTACTTAGGCCCTGCATCTCCCAGTATTTGATATCCAGTTCTGGTAGCTGTATCGAAAGTGGTAGTGAAGCAATAGCATCAATGTTAATCTCCATTTTAGGGTTCTAGGCCTTGACTATAAAGGGTTTTTGATCAAAATAATAAATCCCCTTCGGTGCTACTGTCAGTGCATCTTGATGTTCATTAAACCTCACTAGATATAGACCTTTTTTGATCAATAATATTTTATCTGATGCAAAATCACTCCAAATTTGTCTCACATACCCTACTATGACTTCATAAGGTGGATTGGCCCCTAAAACACAGCATATCACTTCATTTTGCCAGTAGGCTACCTCTCCTTCAATGTCTGCCTCACCCAATTTTACACATTTGTTTCCATTAATTTCATCAACAGGGATGAATTCCAGAGCTGTACCTTCATTAGGATCCACCATTGATGCAAATGAAGGAAGAACCCTAGTCGGATTTTGTCCCCTTTCTTATATTGTGCCATTGATTTGCTGGTGTGAGCTTGCTGATCTTGCTGGGCTAGCATGTCCTGGTGAAGGTGCAGCTGCAGGTGTTTGTGGAGATTGCTCCATGCCCTCCAAATGCCCTCGATTAACCCTAGGCCTACCTCTTCTCCCTCCTCTGGCCATGGCGCCCAGAGAGCTCTGGGTTAACAGAGAAAGAAGATATTTTATATATATATGTGTGTGTGTGTGTGTGTGCATATGTGTGTGTGTGTGTGTGTGTATATATATATATATATATATATATAATATATATATATATATATCTACTATATATATATATATCTGTGCATGTATGTATCTTATGTATGTACATATACACATATATATATATATATATATATAGAGGTATATTTAATGTATGCATATATATAATATATATATATATATATATATATATATATCTATCATTTACATATATATATATATATATATATAGGCATATATATATATATATATATATATATATAATATATATATATATATAGATATATATATAGATATATATATATATATATATATATATATATATATATATTATATATATAAGATATATACACATATATACACACACACACACATGCAGACAATAATATATATATATAAGATATATATATATATATATTATAATATATAATATAATATATATATATATATTATATATATATTTATATATATAAAAATCTATAGTATATAGATAACACTTTTACATATATACAATATATACATACAAACATACATACATACATAGCCATACATATATATATACACCACACACATAACATACATACACAGACAGATATATATAGATATATACACACACCACACAAACATACAACATATATATATATATATATATAATATATATATATATATATATAGGTGTGTATTATTATATGTGTAGTAATACATATATAGTATAGAATATGTATAGATGACCACACAACACACACACTAATATATATAATATATATAATATATAATAAAATATATATATATATACACACACACACACGCATATGTATTATCTGTGTTGTGTATATTATGTATATGTATGTAACTGTGTGCGTGTGTGCGTGGTGTGTATATATATATAATATATATATATATGAATATAAGATTATATATATATATATATATATATAGATATATACACACACACACGCGCGCACACTCACACCCACACACACATACACACACATACATACATGCATATATACATGCATACATACATGTACATATATATGTATACAAAGATATATGTATAACACACACACATATACATACATATGTAGATGTGTGTGTGTGTGCGCGTGTACACACACACATACATGCATGCATACATACATCCATATGAACATGCACATATATATGTATACATCGATATGTGTATAACACACACACACACATATACATACATATATACACGCATGCGCTTTCACATATAGACACGTACATATATATTTATCTCTATGTGTGTGTACTTATGTATATATGTATATAGACTTGTCGGTTCGAGCATGCGGATTAAATATGGATCGGGTGTATTCGGGTTCGGATAAAATACAGATCCGGTGTATTTTGGATTCGGGTAAAATATGCGCTGGTGCATTTTGGTTTTAGGTGTTTTGTGTTAACTCAACTAGTTTGGTGTGCCTTTTTAGTGAGTTATTTCTCTTTTTATCAAAATCAAAATCTTGGCATATTTATTACTTAAAATTGTTTGCATTTAATAAACAACCATTCTAATTCTAATTTCTTAAAAGAATATAAAAAATATTCAAACTTTTCAATACGACATATGAACGCTATGTACCGGTGAACAATGAGTCACGTTTGAGTATGTTAGTCTGTATATTAAAATATTAATAATAGGTCGGTTATTCATAGGCCGGCCCATTTATAGCGTGATAACGGGTTGGAGCGGTTTGATCCGTTAATAACCCATTTAATGATTTGATATTTCTTAATTGACCTATCATTACCTAATCAGGTATGCTTTAATAATGGGTCAATCGTAATACGAACACAAATTGCTCTATTGCCCAACACTGACATCAAATTCGAGACCAATTAAAAGGAAGATAAATGAAAGAATATTGTAGATGCACAATATATTATAATCATTTATTAATTATAACCTTAAAATTTTAGATTATTACAGAGTAGTATTATTTAAAATGCGATTAGACGTATTTGTTTCACTAAGAATTTAATGATATAACTTACACAATCTTAATATTTGTGTTATTCTGAATTGATTTTCGTAAGACTAGATATTTCATGCCCATTTTTAAAATTGTTCCTTTTATACATTGTTTATGACATTATTTTATGGGAATGAACTTGGGAAAGAACGAATGTCATCGTCTAATTTGTGAAGGGATACGATAGTTATACAGCCTCTCTCTAAACAATTTGTTATAATGAAAAATTATTATTATCAATGGGGAAAATTAAAGAAAAATAAAAAAATGAGGATATAATATTCAGGTAGAGCGTGCGTGTTCAGGTTCAAGTCGGGTTTGGCCCAAAAGTTAGCGGGTCTTTCAGGGTGGGTTAAGAAAATCATGTTTAAAATCAAAACTTTCGGGCAGGTTCGGGTCGGTTCAGTTTTTACCAGGTCTTTATGTCTATGTGCTTGTGTTTATATATTTTTATATATGTATGTGTGTGTGTGTGTGTCTATATATATATATATATATATATAATTATTATATATCTATATATATATATAGATATATATGCGCACACACACACACGCATTACACATATAATATTACATATACATAACATATATATATACACAACACGCTAAACACACACACACATATAGCACACATGCACCCTATATGATATAGATATATATATATAATATAGATATATATATATATATAAATATATAATATATTAATATATATATATAGATATATTATATAGCACCACACACACACACACATATATATGTACCACACACATCACACATACACACACACACACACACACACACATTATATATATATAGATACCATACATACATCCATACATATACATATAAATATACAATATTTACATACACACATACATATATAGTATTATAATATATATATATAGATCTCTATATATATATGATGGTGTATATATAGATTGTATATTATATATATATTATATATATATTATATATATATATATATATCAGTATGTATGTATAATATAATATATATATATATATAATATAGATATATATATATATATGTATACTATAGATATATATATATATATATATATATATATATATATATATATGCACACACACACACATATGTGCGTAGAAACGCATATAGACATATATATACATCAATATATACACATATATCTACATTTGCTTATAAACACGTTTCATACATATTTATCTGTGTCTATGTGTGTGAGTGATTATCTATATATGTGTGTGTGTTATTCTATGAACACACACACACACACACACACATGTATATATACATGGGTGTGTGTATGTACATGTGTGTCGGTGTGTATGTGTGTATGTTTGCGTGTATTGTGAAAAAAAAAAAAAAATCTACAGGCAAATATTTTTGCAAACTAACCAACATTAGAGTATTAGTTTGAAAGTAACTACTAAATGATCTCATTGAATATTTGTATAAAACGCCCTTCTCTATCAATGTTACCTTCAACAAAGATACATGCGCGCACAAACACACACACGGGTGTGTATGTGTGTGCGTCTCTCTTTCTCCCCCCCTCTCTCTCCACATATACATGTGTGTGTATAGACGCCTAAGAATTGCGTCTATATTTTTTTTCAATGATGAAAATAATTCCCATTGAAGTATGAGGAGAACATGCGGGTAAGCAACCCAATGGGCTTGCTCAAGTGAATGAGTCAGTCTCCTTTTCCTAGACTCTATCACCTCTTCAGCCACTATAAAGGGGGGTTGCCCCTAGTGGTTTTAGGGTTATTGAAAAATCATCAATCAATTGGCATCAATTAGGCATCAAAAAATTGGCGTCAATTAGACTAATATTGTTAAAGAATTGAGAAAAGTGGAAGATATTTTTGGCAGGGAGGTACTAGAAATTAGAGAGGTGAAATCCGAAATTTTTTTTTTCCATTAAGGGCATTGAAGCCTTAATTAGAAAAGGTGTCACTTTATTGAATTCCCAGGTAAAATTAGGTGGGCTATTTTGAGGGTAAAATTTCTATCTTTCTCTTACTTTTATACTTGATCCTTCTTTTATAATTTTTATCTCACAATTGCTAAAAATGTAATCTTCAAGTGCCTCTCCATCTGCTATAATTTGTTTACTTTACTTTTGTTTTTATTGGACTATGTTCAATATGAAATTATGGTATCTTATACCCTTTTAATATCTATTATTTGCTCAAAATAAATAACTGAACTAGAATTTTAATATATTTTTGTTTATTTTGTAGGAATTGGAAAATTTTCAAAGCATGAATAACTTTCTTATCAAAAGGGATAGGAGGAAAGGTTTTGGATTAAGTGAGAAAAGAAAGAAAAAAATCAAAAAAAAAAAAAGAGATGGAAACCAGCCCAACCCAGGTGGCCCAATCCTCAACGAGCCAATCCTCAGCGAGCCCAATCAAGTGCTTCTCCCTTCCCTCACTGTCCTTTTGCCCTCACAAGATAGGCATGTGACCCAGGGACCATCCCAATCGTCTCAGCTCTCTTTCTCTCTTCCTCGAGAGCCTGTTCTTTTTCGGCAGCTCGGGCCCAACAATGTTCATGCCGCCTTCCTAGCAGGCCCGAAGCCTTAACTTTCATCTCCCTTATTTATTTTGGCACGCAGCTCGGACATGACCAGCTCGCCCTTTTTATCTCCTTTCATTCTTCTCACGTCGAAGCCCAAGCCAAAACCCCACCTCTTTTTCCCCGCTTGTGCAGTGCGCATGCCAAACTCCTCCTCTTCATTTTCTTTCTCCTCTTTCCCTTCCCCAATAATAGACCTGAGCCCCCCACCCCTGAACTTCATCTTCTTCCTCCATAACCGACGCCATCATCTTCCCCTCCTTCATTTAATTTCTCTTTCTCTCTTCCTCCATTAATCTCTACCACTAATTCATAATCGTTACCCTCATCTCCACAGCATTGTCTCATTTCATTTCATCAATGGACTTTAATGGTTTTTAATGGTTTAGTTACAAGCTTGAATTTAATTCGAGTTTGATTGAAGTAATGAATAGTTTGGGAAGGTTTAGGGCTATAATTGGAGCATGCAAGTGGAAGGAGTAGTATAAAAGTAGAAAATAGAGTAGCCATTTAGTTTTTGGTCTGGTTTCTCTTCTTTTTTGTTTCTATTCCAGTTCCAGATTTATTTATTTTTAGGCCCTCAAACTTGTGTAATTTGATTTAAGTTTGGTTAAATTCGATAGAAATGGTGATGTTGTTCGAAATTTGCAAGAATTTGTGATGAATTTGGGGTTGTTTTATTTGAATTTTAGCTCCTTGTTTCTAGATTTGGGTTCAAATTCTTTGTTATGCGAATGCAACTCTATTAATGAAGGTGTAAGGTTCTTATTACTTAGAGTTGGATAATAGGTTGATTTGGATCGACCTATTTAGGCCTTGTTATTTTCGTTGTTTAATGGACTCATCCCACTCTTGCCCACTCCCACGCACATCTTCCCACACTTGCCCACTTCTTCCCACACTTACAAAAATCTCACTCCTTCCCACTCTCACCCACTCTCACCGACTCCTACATATAACTACTACTTCCCATATTTTGAAAACTTTTATAATTTATGTAATTGTGTGTACGAATAGTGTAATCATAATTATGAAAAGTTTTATTTATTTTTCGGATGTTATGGAAAAATTTGTTAGTCGTGACGGAAATTGTAGATGAAATAATTTTTTTATATATACTATAGAAGAAATAATTTTTTTTGGGGGCGTTGTTAAGCAAATGTTAATTATTCGTGACTGCTAGATGTTTTGGGTTTGATTTTGTATATGGAAGAGATGTTTTATTTTTTTTTTTTTGTGTCGATTGTAATTCGTGACGGATAATGCAGATATATTCTATCTGTATATTGAGTAGATATTTTTTGCCGTCTACATTGGGAACAAATATTGGTAATTCTTGACACGAATTGCAGATGATTAGCATCCTGTATGTGGAATAGTTTTTTTTTTTTTATTGTTCGTATTTGGTGACACAATTTGCAGATGGTTTCTTTGTGTATAATGAGCAGATGGTTTCTTTAACGGTTTTTTTGTTTGTTTGCGTTGGTTGCGAAATATTCGTTGTTCGTCACCCAAAGTGTGAATGGTTCTTGCTCTATATGTAACATATATTTTTTTTCGTTCTTCGAAATTCGTTATGCAAATTGCAAATGTTTTTTCCCAGCATAATGAATGGATGTGTAAATTTTTTCGCGTTGTTTGAAATTCGTGACAGAAAGTGCAAATGTATTGTATCTATGTTTTGAATAGATATTTTTTTCCATGTGCGTTGGTAACAAAATATTGGTAGTATTTCTCACCAATTTTGATTTGAGTGTTCTTTGAGTGGAGCGTACGGATTGCATTTGGATAGGGTAATATGATTGCATTTGGATAAGATTTTCAGTGATTTTCGGTTTTTAATTTGAAAGCTAATTCATCGGTTTTTGATTTGAAAGCTAATTTATCAGCACGGTTTACATAATTAAGAACTGAGAAACAACAACCTCTCATTTGAGTCCGACAACGGAAAATTTTCCATCTAACATAAATTTTCAAAGATTAATTTTCACCATAAACAAGATAAAAATACATATGTAATTTGTATCACGAATAACCAATTTCTCGGTAACCCAAAAAAAAATAAACCAAATTTGCTCAACATACAATACCAAATTTAAATTTGCAATTTCTGCAATGACTAACGAATTTTGGTCACTTACAAAGAAAATAACAAATTTGGTTACTATATCAAAAAAAATTACATCTACAATTTGTTTCACGAATTATGAATATTTGCGTAACAACAGCAACAAATTACATTTTTTTGGGGATAACAACGGTCACAAAACAATATTTTGTTACTGAGACAAGACAGAAAAATATTTTTCAGTCTAAATAAAAACTTTATTATCAGTAATTACTATCATAAATAAAAGATTATATTAAAAAACAAAATATGTAACTTACACCGGCACTCCTCCTACTTCATTCAACTCCTTCCCACTTCTTCTCACTCATTCTCATACCTACGTATAACAAACTACTCTTACCCATTCTCACCCACTCATTTCCCCCTTCCATTTCCACCCATTTTACACCTACGATTTACTAACAAAAAAAACAGGGCCTTAATAAACGGATTGATCTGACTACCTTTAAATTCCGTTTGGTCCTTAAAAAATTTGATAGAAAGAAAAGTTGAAGGAAAAAAAATAGAGAGAAAGTGAGTTTTTTCTCTTATTTAGATTGAGAAAAAAATACAAGAATTTAAATGAAAATTTTAAATATTGATAAATTATTTGAATCATATTGACATCATCTAAGTAGTATAAAGTTAGAAGAGGTTAGAAATTCTTTTGAAAATTTTTTCTACACTTTCCTCACAATTTTATTACTTATTTATAATAATTTTTTTATCTAATTTTTTTTTATTTTTTTCTTTATAATTTTTTCTAAGCTGAATACAAAAAAAAAATTACTTTCCCAAATTCTTTTCTTTCCATCAAAATTTGCAAGGTCCAGATGGGGCCTTAGATTTCACCGTCTGTGAATGCGAGGCTGACCGCTCCCGAGCTCGATTTCCCTACCCTCCTTTGGCGGTCCAAGGTCCAAAACTCGGTCTTCCCCTACCGCGCTAACGCCCGGAGGAAGAGAAGGTCGACGATGGGGAGACATGAGAAAAGCAGCAGCAACAGCAAGAGAGATAGGTCGTCCTCCTCCCGTCAAAGGCACCGTCGCCGACCCGACTCCGGCGCTGAATCCGAATCGGAATCCGGTTCACCATCGAAATCCGACTACACCTCCGATTCCTCCCCCGATAGGCGCAGAAGGCGCAACCGTCACCGGAGCAGTCGCCGGCGACGGAGCTCTTCGCCGGATTCCTGCAGCGAGAGGGATAGAAGGAAGAGCAAGAGGAAAATCACGGATGAAGAGATAAAGGAGTACTTGGCGAAGAAGGCTCAGAAGAAGGCGATGAGAGTAGCGAAGAAGCTCAAGACGCAGACTGTGTCGGGCTACTCGAACGATTCGAACCCCTTTGGGGACTCGAACCTGAATGAGAAGTTTGTGTGGCGAAAGAAGATCGAGAGGGACGTGCAGCAGGGGGTGCTGTTGGATGAGTACTCAGTGAGGGCGGAGAAGAAGAAGCAGAGGGAGAGGATGGCGGAGATTGAGAAGGTGAAGAAGCGGAGAGAAGAGAGAGCGTTGGAGAAGGCGCAGAGGGAGGAGGAGATGATGATGCTGCAGAGAGAGAGGGCGCGGGCTGAAGCCGACGATTTTGAAAAGAAAGAGGAGGAGTTTCATTTTGATCAGAGCAAAGTTAGGTCTAGGATTCGGCTGCTCGAAGGCAGGACTAAGCCCATTGACGTGCTTACCAAGTATCTCGATGAGTCTGATGAGTTCGACATTGAATTGGATGAGCCTTACATGGTTTTTAAGGTAACACAAATTTTGCATTTTCATTTCGCTTTATAGTCGAAAATGCCTGTCTCAGTCGCGGTTTATTTTGCTGGGACTCCTAATTGGTAAAGGTGGATGAATTTTGGTGATATTCAGCTTTTTCAATTGATACAGAGGTAAGATCCGAGTTTATGCCCTTGGGGTCTCGCCTAGGTAGTCCGGGCTGTTAAGATGTACCAACATTACTCTTGAATTGCGAAAGATTCTGTTAGACGCTAGATTAATCATTGATTGCTTACTATTCCTCATAACTGTAAAGGACAGGATGATCTAGAGAGACATTTTGCTTTAGCCCACCATAACCTGTGCATTTAGCATGTACATTACAGCATTTAGAGATGCTTATGGATTTCTTGTGTATAAATTATACAATGTCTTGCTCACAGGTTCTGGCCTTGTGGTGCCTCTGGCCCTCTAGATTCAGTGAATGGTGACACACAAATTCATAATTCTCTGCATTGTTAACCCCCCCCCCCCCCCCCCCCCCCAACATAAAACAAAAAGAAGAAAAATGTCAGCTTCTATCTCCAATAGGGAATTCAAACCAAACTAATATCTCGAACTCCCAATCACTGTAGGGATGCATGCTATAGTTTTCCCTAGGGTTTAAGAGATATATGCAGCAGCTACAGCTAGTTGTTGGGAGATTAGAACATGCTACACTAGTTCATGAAATTCCATTTCGGATGTTTTATGCGGGCATAGGAACAAGCAACGGAGACTAATCTGTAAAAATTATTACTTTATAGTTCTTTCAACTATTAAAGAACTCTTGCATCATAGTAAAATGCTTTCTTGTGGTAACATTAGGCTTGTAATTGACCTGTAACGGGCTTTGGACCTCACTTATTCAAGTGAAGTGAAACAATAGCTTCAGGTGAAATCAAAGCTTTTGTTTGGGATGGGGGGAACTGTAGATGTTATTGAAACTGTGAAAGCGTCTGAGTAGGATGTAACTGCGGGATCAATATGAAATGATAAGGCTTTGCAGGGGCTGGGCTGAATTCGGTAACATTTTTTGCTTGTGATGAAATAGAACCTTTTCAAGAAAGCGAATCCTCTGAACTTCGACTTATTTATTCAAAGTTCTGAATAAGAATTCTTTCCCTTCTAACTCTCTATGGTAATGTAGAGGCCTTCATGTCTAATTTGAAAAGGATTATGAATATGATCCTAGGTATTATTCTTAAAGACCAAAAGTGAGGCTAAAAATTGGGTTGGAGATATTATATGGTGTGAATGTAGTCTTTTATTCTTTAGTATAAATCTATATCAATTTCTTTGGGTCTTCATATGGAACTTTTCAAAAGGTAACGTATCGTAGTAGAAAAATTTCCCCCCAAAAAGAATTTTGCTTGTTCTTTGGGGGGGGGATTTTTCTTCTTATAGTTTAATGTATTTCTTTCAGATAATCTTATAATACATGCCTACAATATTTTTCGGTGAACTTATTTTAAAAGTCTCTTTGAAAATGAGAGAAACAAATACCAAATGAAAACTATATATATTTTTATTAATAACAAATTATTAATAACAACTTAAATAAAGAAATCTATCGAGTGAAACCCAAGACCTAATTTTGAATATACACAATGTAAAAAAAGAAAAATATTCAACAGCTAAGCTAGATATTAAAATAGAGGAGAATAAAGGTTAATAAATTATTTGTAAGTTATTTATAAAAATAAAATAGATATATATTTTCAACATCTTCACTATGTTAATGGGTCTCCATCTTACTTATCAAAAATAGAAATAACCTACGATACCTCTTTATTAAGCAATCAAAACTAAATAGCAACCAACAATTTTAATTTGTGTCATATAAGGCCTAGATCAATTAACGATGAGAAAATTACAAAATCAAATTACAAAAACTGCTCAAATTAACTAATAAAATCGAATGTTGTCTCACATTATTTGTTAGCTAACAGTAAAATATATATACACATATATATACACACATATATATACACACACACACACACACACACACACACACACACACACACATATATATATATATGCATTCTTCTCTTTTGTAATTTCCTTTAGCTAACAGTAATAACTTATCTAAAGGAAATTACAAAAAAGGAGAATGAATAAATATATATATATATATATATATATACATATATATATGTACATTACACACACACACACACACACACACACACACACATATTACATACATATATATGTGTATGTGTGTGTGTGTGTGTATATATATATACACACGCACGCGCACACACGCACACACACACATATGCGTGTGTGTGTTTTTTTTGGGGTCTGTTGGTTATGGGAGCCTGTTCTGCTTTCATGTCGTGAAATAATTTTGTTTTCATGTAGTGTAGTAACTTCTGTTGCTGTTGTTTGTGGTGCAGGGCCTAACAGTTAAAGAGATGGAGGAGCTTCATGATGACATAAAATTGCATCTCGACTTAGATAGGGCCACACCAACTCATGTGGAATATTGGGAGGTATTATTCCTTTTCTTGCTTAAATTACGGACAATAAATGTACCCATTTTTTGTGAAATTTGTGTTCTCATGTGTAGATCATGGTAACTCACGTCCAAAAATGGATTTGTTGGTTTCTTGGAATGGTCTATCTGCTTGTCAAGAGTCTGTGCATTCCCGAACCAAATATCAATGAAATCCACATAGGACTGTTGATGTATTGTGTCGTGTGAATGATTTAGCAATTTTGTTCACCTTGGACATGCTCACGTCAGGTTTTAGGAGTGCTAAGTTTGGAACTTGAGTTTTGTTGTCAAACCTAGCCAGTTCTTAGAGTTTTTATAAGGTTTAATTATTGTTCATATGAGGGTGCTGATTGTGTGGCATAGTTCTTGACGTGAAATGGAAGGTTGTGGTTGTATGAAAAGCTAGTGTACCATTCCCTTTTAGTAACCTTTGAAAGGATAATTTTGCTTGAATATCTTCTTTTTAAATAGAGTTTTTGGATGGTAGCATGTTGTACTTAGGAGTTATTGGACAATAATACTTCCAACTTTGAACTTGGATGTACCGTGAGCCTATTTACTATTTATATACAAGTTTGAAGGTGTTTTGATTGGGTGTAATGCAACAATTTCATAAAGACATGCAATTATATATGTTTAAAGTGCAAGAGTTTTTAAGTATTTATTGGTGTTTATTGCTAAAATATGCTGAAACATACTAAAACATGCTAAAACATATTGAAACATGCTAAAACATACTAAAGTGTGTAGGATGCGTTTTATATTATTAGAGCCTAATTATAATTAAGTCTATAATGTATTTATAACGTTGTTCAAATGTTTACACCCAATATGAGTTAATGTAAATGCATATTTATTTATCCTGTGATGGAATATAAATATATTCCAATGAATTGTATAAATATGCTAGAATTTTTGTAAATTAACTTATGAATGGCTTTTTTTGGATTGATACGTATAATATACAAATAATTTGTGAATATATGTATTGTTTGAAGTTGCATTTGCTTTTGTATTAACATAAAAATTTTCTTTATTGTCAGATGTAGTGGATTGCATTATTAGTTCAATTTTGAAAATAATTATAATCAGGACTATCGAGAATATACATTTGGATAGTTGAATAACAAGTCAACATTACAAATTCAGAATTATCATTCCGTACATTCTAGCATAAATGTAACATAAAGTATATAATTAAAATTTATTAATTTTTTATTAGAAATATGCTTTCATGTAATGGGTGTTAGCTATATTAATGGGTGTTATACCCGGTAGATATTAGGTAGCATTGTAATAGTGATTTATTGTGGGTTTTTAGAGGGAGAGGGGGATAGGGTTAAGAACATAAAGATGGCGTAATTAGCTATGTTAAATTGGAGTTGAGAGTTGTTAGTAAGATAATTAATTTTTGTTGAAAATATATTTTAAAAAAAATTATATGTCAATTTTAATTAGATTATTAAAATAAGTATGTACGTTTAGAAAATTAATGACAAATTTATGTAGTTTAATTTTTTTTTGATAGGAAAAATTTATGTAGTTTAATAATAAAATATTTCTTCAAAATAATATGTATTTTATAGTTACCGTAATATTCATATTTTATATTATAAGTAAAAATGTAAAGCATTTAATTTAGTTATGTAATGAAATAATTTTTTAACATTCGATGGATTTAACAATAATAATAATAAGCCTACTTACATTATTAGTAACATAAGTCTGAATATTGATAAACATATCTGGGTAATTTGGGTTTTAATTACAATCTAATCCATTAATTACTTTTTACAGGTGCTCAGTTGTACTTAATACAACTTAATTTCGCTGAATTGTGTTAAGTTGTGCCGAATGCTGATGACAAGTACTTATCATAAGTTCAAAAGAACATGCCGTTAATATACCCTTGCATTGTCTAATTAAAGTACCTTCAAACTTGGTCTGGGTCAATAGTACAGTGTAAGGATGTCCAAGTTCAAAGATGGGAGTACTGTCATCCAATATCCTCAAAGCACAGTATGTTATCGTCTAAAAATTATTTTAAATAAGAAAAAGTTGTATTGGATGGGTTTTTTATGTGTTTATATATGTTGTGGATGAAAGTGAAAGTGGAGGATTCCCTTCATTTTTTATTGAGATATTAATTGAGTGTTTCTATTTTATGATTGAGGAAACAAAGTATCTTTGGTCAGGTTGTGCGGCAACATTAAAAGCCTTAATTTTATTAGTTCACTGTAGTACATATGCCTCCCCTTGCGGTTCTCTAGATTTTGCATATTGGGCTCTGGTGTTCCTGGGAATAGGGTTTATGCAACAACACCTAACATAGATCCTACCTTCTCTGGTTCCCAGAGATCCCAATCTAGGGAGTAGTACCTTTGCAAGTGTAAGAGACCCAAAATTTTATTTTATTTTTTCCCTTGGAAAATATTTTTTTTGATAGTTTAAAACCTTTTTGCAAGGAAAAATAAATCTGAGTAAGGGAAGGCATTACATAGTGTTAACGAGTAGCAAACAAGCCAATGGCAATTAACATTTATCCCTTAGCATGAAAACCAAACAAAAATAATGTTTACTAAGTGTGTGTAGGTGCAAGATAGGCAAAGCTTATGTATGGTTCACGAATCTTATGCAAAGCAAACAAAATCAATGTTTACTAAGTTTGTAGGTGCCAAAGGTAGGTAATAGCCTAATAGGCAAACTTGCACATCGCTCATGACCTTAATCCTAGACTTCTATCAAATGTAGTTTTGTAATCTCATTCCTGTTCTTTTTTGGTTTTCCTCTACCTCTCTTATAAGTTGGGGGTCAATCCTCTCACACCTTACATGTGCATTTGTACTATTCTTGATGTGTCGAAACCATCTGATCTAGCTTCTCTTATCTTGTCCTCTATAGATGTCACTTTTCTTTCTATTTTTCATTTCTTATTCTTTTCAATTTCGCATGACTATACATCCTCTTTATCTCTGCAACTATCATCCTTTGGATTTAATTTATAGGCCTACATTGTGAGCCATGTAACAAGGCTCTTGTGATCACCACACGATAAAATTATCTCTTTAATACTACTGAGATGATCTTATCATATAACACTCCAGGTATATTTCTTAATTTTTGCCAACCCACCCTTATGCAGTGAATCCACACTCCTCTGTATGTTTGAGCACATATATCTAGAGCTGTCATTGGTCCAGACTTGGACTGGCCCAAAATGGACTGCATGCAATCTAATAAATCGGACTAAAGCTACTACAGTTTGGTACTCGACAAGAGTACAACACGTATAAAGAAGGATTAAGCTGAGGTGGCCAAAAGATTATGATAATACGATCTGGCCCATTGACCACCAATCTTTTGCAGATATGTGAAAAGTTGGCCAACGAATTTTAACTAAAATAATACAGACCACACCAACTTGCTGGTTTTTACCAATGGAAAATAAACAGCCATCTGAATGCCCAACAAGTAGGATAGGGACAGAGAATATGAGCGCCATTAGACCTCCCACATGGCTAGCAAAACTAAATTTTCAGAAATGCTAGTTTAACTTTACAATAACAGTGTTCCCAAATCAAAAGGACTGAATTTCACACGGAATCCTCCAAAAATCAACTAAAACTCCCAAATTGCAACTGCAAATATTCAATTGAGCCCTATTCTGTGTGTTATCAGATGAAAGCTTTTTTTCAACACGAAATTGCTTCACCGAAATGGCGAAATTCATCAGCACATTTCAAACGCAGATAGAGAGAGAGAGAGAGAGAGAGAGAGAGAGAGAGAGATGATGGAGATGAGGATACTGTGAACGACAATGAAGGCAGATAGAGAAGGAAATTTTAGACTTGAGAAAAAGGTCATCTTTTGGAGGAAGAGGTGAAATCAGCAACCGACGATGAAGTTGAGAAAGTCTGGTGATTTAAAATCAAATTTGAAACAAAATCAGGTTTCAATTCGATTCTTGTTCCAGAAAATAAAATCTTTGTTGGGAAAAAAAACTCTCAATTCTTATCTAATAAAGCACAAAATGGTCACAGATATGAGGAATTGGGTGGCCGTAATTGAGAGCATTGGCCAGCTAGAAGAGATGGCTATTGCAGATAAGACCGTGAGTAATTGAGTAAGCTGCGACAGCGCTGGCTTTGGCGCCTATTACCGACAAGTGCCAGAGAGGTTTTCTAGGGGGGTCCTGGCCTTCTGGGGGGGACAGGAGTTAGGAGTTTGTGAGAAGAGTTGAATTCAAAACCCAATAGCATATAACAGCCCCTCAGTTGGAGAATCTAATTTTTCGGGGAACATCAGTCCTTTGTCTGGAGTGGCAGACCATACCAGACCCAAGGCCAAATAAGAAAATTTTATGGACTGTGAACTGAACCTAATGAATTGAGCTGGTGTGGTCCTGTCCAGTTCTTACCGGTCTTCGGCCCAGTCCTACTTGGACTGAATAATGCATAGCCCTACATATATCCGACTAAACTCCTCAAGCCTTTGTTTAACTATACCATCAACGACGACTTTCAGCTACGTTACCTTCTTTCGCCTAAACGTGCATTCTAATACTAAGTCTTGCGCCTGCTTCCTTCGGAATAGGTTTTGTTATCTTTAAAGTACTATGCTGCTTTTGAGTTCATGTTTTTCTCACCCTGTTCCCTGGAAGATTTCACCATGAGCCTTCATTTCATCATCTTGAACCCATTAGAACATTTTGCAAACATGTGCAGTCACACAATCTGAAACATTGGCAAATTGGCTGTCAACTGATTGGTCATAGTTTCAAATCCTATTTGGGGAGATTTGATTCATTCTTTAATTTAGAATGAAGGGGCTCACTTTGACCGTTAAGAGTAGGTAAGTGGGTAACCCCTTCTGTGTCCTTTTTCTACCTCGTTGTATCGCATTCTCATTCTATTCTGTGATATTTAGGAATCTCCATCAATGCCTCGGTGTAGGTCCCGGAAAATCTTTTGTTCCGTAGTCTTGGGGCTATTTATAACTAGCTAATTAAGAATTCGCGAATGTACTAGCAGTGCATCAAAGATGCTGTCGTTGATTCTCCTGAGAGGCTACAGTTCATGCGAGCAAACATAAAACATACTAATGGCATGACGAGGAATTATCAAGTGGCAAACTGGTGCTGAACCTCTTCATTACTAATTGTGCTTGGATTTTATTTGTATCAATATGTCCATTTCTGCCAGCCAAATACATACTAATAGTTTTTTTTTTTTTTTTAATCAGCAAAAAGGAAATTACGTAAGCTAGGCTCCATGAACCTGGAATTAACTAGTCCTCAAAACTTTTAATTTATATCGCCGCGAAATGATTGTTCAGGCTGTTTTATAGTTGGTTTCCTTCATCCATGACAGGGAAATAGAACAATCTTCCTGATGTTTTTTTTTTTCTTAATAAAACAATGGTTTGCCCTCCCATTATTTCATAGCTTTTGTCAAAAGTCAAAACGTTATCTCTCATGGTTTCCATCAAAAGATCCAAATCCATGCTGCAGAGTATTACCTATGTAGTTGCCCGGGGGGGTGGGGTTATTGCTATAGCCCTGAATCACATAGAGGTCCATTTAGACAGCAGATTGAAAAACTTTTGACTGCCTGCTACACAAAAACGAGTAGAAAATAAGTTGCTTGAGACATTTTTCTGCAATCCACCATACTAAATTTGAAAATTGCACCAGAGAGATTTTCAAGCTCTTCATGTAGTGGACATGATTGTGGATGTTTAAATGGATGTGTAAATATTTCTTTATTCACAGCCAGATTGATAACCTAAACTAGACAGTTAGATGAGTGAAAGAAAACAGCTTTAGATTTGCTTGAATGTCATTTTCTATTAAAATAAACATCTGTATTCAGGACTCTTTATCTGAGAAATTGGTTTATAGTCATCGTGTCTTGATTCTTAAGTAGGTTGAAAAAGCAACGCTATGGAGATTTCACATACGTATGTGTGTGCTTATAATAAATATATATATATAGCTTTGCGCACGTGTGTAACCGCAACCCCCCCCCCTCCGGGCTGCCCACTTGCACATGCATATCTGTGTAAATCTGTTTTTGAATTGAATGAGCTCGTGTTATATTTACTAGCGAGTCCTTTAGGAAATTCTGGTTAGGGCTTTAGTAGAGATTCTGGTTAGGGCATTAGTACCTTCTAGTGTCATTTGCATGTGGAGATCACATGAGGCCACTTTATCCATGACAGGCCCTGATGGTGGTCTGCGAGTGTGAGCTGGGAGAAGCCAGGAGAAAGGATGCAATTGATCGTGCCAGAGTTCGTGGGGAGCAACCTCCTGCTGAGTTACTTGCTGAAGAGCGAGGTCTGCACTCAAGTATTGAAACAGATGTCAGGAATTTCT
>JAKOGI010002474.1:40000-75000 GCA_029747015.1 Carnegiea gigantea
GTGAGTGCCCTTTGATGCGTGGGCATCATTCCCTTATTGTCTTGTTGCTACAAATTTTTTATTATTCATCCTAAAAAGATTAGCGATAATTAGCTTTACGTCAATTTTGGTGCATTTACAGGAGGAGCAGCGTTTGGCTGTGTTGAAAGAGCAACAAAGACGGCTGAAAGAAGCTTTGGCTTCTAAACCTGCTCAACCAGTTGATGACTTTGAGGTCCGTGCCAAAAAAGTTATGGGAGCCATGGAGGAGGGCGATGCAGTATTTGGCTCTGGTGCTGAAGTAAATCTGGAGTCCCAGGTATGTCATTTACTTATTCCCCACTATCAGGTCTGGGCCATCTGAAACCAGATTGAGGTTGGGTAACCCGACCCGGATCCTAACCAGAGATATCTAAATCCAAGCCAGGCTCTGAAATTTGATTCGCCAAGTTTGCTACGTTTGCTTGTCAAGATTATGCAGATTGATAATAAACTTAAATTGACCCCAACTTCTCCTGACCTCAGTCGATGGTTCCGTGAACCTGTTAGGTCCCTATCAGATAGTAACCCGGGCTGAACATCTTTTGTCAAGTTGTGCTTCACCAATTGTCTCCTACACAATGTTATTGTGTCGTTAATGTGTAATATAAACTTAAACTGTTGGGCTTGCAGGTCTATTGGTGGCATGACAAGTATCGCCCGAGAAAGCCTAAGTATTTCAACCGAGTTCACACTGGTTATGAGTGGAACAAGTATAACCAGACACATTATGACCATGATAATCCTCCTCCCAAGATTGTCCAAGGCTATAAGTTCAATATTTTCTACCCTGATCTTGTTGACAAAACCAAGGCTCCAACATACTTCATTGAGAAAGATGGAGATAGTACCGAGACTTGCATTGTTAGATTTCACGCTGGGCCACCTTATGAGGATATTGTATGTATCTGTATCCATGTTTCTTCTGTGAGTCGTAGCTGCAGAGGAATTGTTTGCTTAATCTTATTGCTGTCTTGCAGGCATTCCGGATTGTGAACAAGGAGTGGGAGTATTCGCATAAAAAGGGTTACAAGTGCACCTTTGAAAGGGGGATACTACATGTTTATTTCAACTTTAAGAGGTACCGATACAGGAGGTGAAGATTGTTGCTCAGGATGGAGGAATTATGGTCTAATTTGCAGGAGAGACTCCGTCATTGTATGTTTCACGATTTGGTTTTAGGATCTGTAACAAAGTGTGTAAAGAATGTAACAAAATGTATGTGAAGAGTTGGCTGTTAGTTACTAATGAAGTCTTCTTTGGCACCCTGTCCTAGTCCTGGGCATTCCCCCCCCCCCCCTTTTTTCCTCGAGGGTCCCCCAAAAAAATTTTAAAATCCCAATAGTCTTTTAAATAAACCTGGAAGAACTTATCAGGCGTAGAAACCGACTTGAATGACTGGAGCCAAAGTGGAAGGTAACTAGATATCGCCTCATGCCAATAACGTGCCGAGATATTTTCGCAGTGGGGATTATCGAATTAGTCATTTATGGGAGGTTACTGGCCTGCACGGACACAACAAATGTAAAAAAATTGTAGACTTGACTTCATGGGACACCTGGAGAGTGTTTCAACTGGCGTCAAAATATGCTAACCTTTGCCATTTTGGGAGTTGGAAGTGACGAGTGGAATTTCGGTTTTTACATGAAAGTTAAACGGTCAAATCCTATCAGGTTGTGTTTGTGTAAAATTTATATTTACCTTTGAGCAAAAAAGCAAAAAGAATGTTTTGGACATGGATTTGAAATGGTCATCCTGGAGAATATCTGTTGCATAACAATTTTAATAGATGGGATCCACGGCAACACAAATACACAACGCTTATACGTAGTGTTTCACTTTGGTAGGGCAATTTCCGTCCCTCTTTTCCATGCTATACTTGATGCTTGAGTAAATGACCCGAATAACCTTAAATGAGTTGTAACATTTGAACGAAAGTAATTTCGGTTGAATTCAATTTGTCTAAATCTTTCTTTACTGTTGGGAGAAATGTAGTAACATGTCTAAATCTTTCTTCATCATTGCCAGAAATGTAGTGACACTGACATGTAATAACTGAGGCAATTTCCGTCCCTCTTTTCCATGCTATACTTGATGCTTGAGTAAATGACCCGAATAACCTTAAATTAGTTGTAACATTTGAACGAAAGTAATTTCGGTTGAATTCAATTAGTCTAAATCTTTCTTTACTGTTGGGAGAAATGTAGTAACATGTCTAAATCTTTCTTCAGCATTGCGAGAAATGTAGTGACATGTAATAATGGGATATGAACCGTCCAAAGCAAGGGTTTTTTTTTTCCTTTTATCTTTCCCTTTTGTTCCCCCCCCCCCCCCCCAATAAATGAGGTGCAAATGTTATTTTCAGCAGGTTCCAAACAATAGTTATTCATACAACATTAAAGAATCTTATCAAAAACAATCACACCAAAAAAAAAAAAAAAAAGGGAACCAACTTTGAAGATTTTACCAATTGGCATCCTCTGTTCAACTTAAGTATTTGATGTCTATTGTGCCCAAATAAGAGGAGGATTAATTATATACCATTGCATATATTTAAAATGCATTATAATACTCTCATATCATTCAGAAAGTGTTGCATTACATTTATCAAAACACATTGCAATGAACCAAAAACATACCAAAAAAACAATCCACCAAATGGGGCCCATGTAGCAAAAATAGGCCTGCCAGCAACTGCAAAAATAAATATTTACGTAATCTCCCGCATATTAGCAGTGTTGACCTAGTGGGTGATGCAGGATGTATGTTTGCGTGCCATCCTGAGTTCAATTCCTTGTAGACATTCTTCCTTTCACTTGAAATATATTGCTTTCTTTTAATTTCTTTTTGTTCTACTATAAATTTAGTTTTCTGGTTTCTTCATTATTTTCTTTTGTTCACATATATAACAAATTATTATAAGTTTTCCCCCACAATTTTCTGGGCTTCGTTTCACTTTTTCTTGTAAAAAATTTGGGTTCTCATTTATTTCTATTTGTTTAGCTGTGTAATGGTTAATCAGTTTATTATCATTTATTTTCTAAAACTTTTCTAGGCTTCCCCTCTTATATTGTCAGTTTTCTTTTTCTTTTTCATTGGGTATCATAAAACTACTTTAGAATTTAGATAACAAATTCTATTTTGTAAATGACTAAGGCTCCCTTTGGTCCTTAGAAAATTTGGTGGAAAGAAAAGTTGAAGGAAAAAAATGTGAAGGAAAAAAAAGTCCCTAGAAAATGAGTTTTTTTTCTCTTGTTTGGATTGAGGAAAAAAATACAAGACTTTGGATGAGAAATTTGAATGTTGACGAACTACATGAATCATGTTGATATCATCTAAGTAATGTGAGGTTGGAATAGGTTGGAAATTTTTCTCAAACTTTCCTCACAATTTTATGATGAAAATTTTATCACTTATTTTTAACAATTTTTTCCACCTAACTTTCATCCATATTTGTTTTCATTGTGATTTTCTCTAAACCAAACACAAGAAAAAAAAGCAACTTTCCTATTTTTTTCTTTCCATCAAATTTTTCAAGGTCCAAACGGAGCCTAATGTTTGTATAACAAAATTATTTGTTATTTTATTTATTCTAGTTCATTATATATTAACTATAGAATATTTATCTACATGCTCAAATAACATCCAATAAGTAATTAAAGACAATTCAAAATATTTATCCCTAAATAATGGATATGCCTATACATATGATAAGGTATGTTGTCGTCGTATACTAAACATCTTTGCCCTAGAAAATGCTTATCAACAATACTAACCGAAACCCTTTAGGAGTTTGCTTGGTTCAGTCCTATCATTCATCAAGTATACCCAAGTTGCTCTACTAGCGCCATCAACAATACTAAGAAAATAATGTGCACCACAAGTTGAAGGAAAATCTATAAGGACCCCAGATATCGCAATGAATCAAATTAAAAATATCTTTTGCATTATTCTTTCTAACAGGAAATTGATTACGAGTTTCCTTTGCATGCAAGCACATTTCCCATACATCTGCTTTATGCTTATTAGAACCACTAGCTACTCCTAAGTGATGAGGAAGTAAAGGGAGGACTTCACTTGATGGGTGTCTGAGACACCTATGCCACAAGCATCTTGTATCCATTGCATTGACTTGATTTGATCGCTTCTAGTAGTAGTGGACCCCCTATCTTTGTCCACTTGCTTCAATCAGAGTTTTTAAAGTGCGGTCCTATATCATACAAGAATCGTCATAAAATGTCACGACACAATTTAACTGTTTGCACAACTTTGAAATTGAAACAAAATTACAATTTAATTTTGGCAGATGTAGAACATTTTCTAATTTCAATTTGTCCCCCAGGATTACTAAGCTCTCTTACATGCCATTGTGTAGGTACCGTTTGGTAGTCTAATTGGCACCAGTGATATTTTTTCAAGCACATTCAACATAGCCATATTGTCGGCCATGTGACACGACGCACCGATATCTAACATCCAAGGAACCTCACCTGACAGTTTTTCAAAATCTTTAGGTTTGTCAATGAGGCTCAAGAGCCTCTGTACCTGTTCCAAGGAGAGTTCGGGTATGTTCACCTGAGCCGTGTTGCTGCTGCTTGCACTTGTCGTTGCTTCCTGATGGATTGTCGCTGTTGATGCTGTCTCAGGCTATACGCCCTGCCGCTGCTTCCTACACGGTTACCTCTAGCGCCTCCCTCCTCGACCTCCATGGCCTTTGCTGCAGGTACTCCAACCAAGAGGGTACCCAATGACCTCGTAGCAATTGGATTCTTCATGCCAGTAACGTCCACAGATTTTATAAGCCCCCTTTTCGACCATGCGTGGCTACTCTCATGTCACAAAGGTTGCTGCTGCCTCGTTGCGATTATCCCGGCCCAACATGACCCTTTTATATGTCTCTTCTTGCTGTGCCATGTTAAAAATTTTGTCAAGGGTAGGCAAGGGATCAAGCGCTAGAATCTAGCTCCTGATCATGGCATATGAATCATCATTGAGGCCTATCAAAATTGACGTCCCTTATCCTCTTCATACATGGCCAGAATTTCAGTTGCTGCTTCACAGTTACAGTCGCTCCAAGTGCATACCAAAACTTTCATGAGAGTGCTCAACTCATTACACAGGTTCACCAGTTTTGAATAGAAGTCACTTACTTCCATGTCACCTTGCTTGCAGTTAGCAATGTTTGCTTTCAATTGGTGAATTCTGGGGGTATTGGCTACAACGTATCGCTTCTTTAGATTATCCCACATGATCTTAGCCGTATCAGAGTACGCTATGGTCATCTGAATTTTAGGGTCGATAATATTAAGCATCCATGAACACAGAGCATTGAATTTACTATTTCCTATGCACGACCTTCAGAGAATTCTCCATCTTCATTGATTGTCGGTCTCTTCAGGGTTCCATCTGTGAACCCCAACTTCTTTTTTACCTTTGAAGTTGTCCCAACAGCTCTCTCCCATAGGTCTTCATTTTTCCCAATGAATATTACCACCATGATCAAAACACCAGGTCCTTCAGGAGGGTGGAAGTAATATGGCAAATGTGGCTCAATCATGAATCTACTTCTTTTCTCCACCACTAGTCATTGTCAAGTTCGGTGGTTTGTGTTTTTTTTCCTCGATCAAGATGCCGAAGGCCACTCTGATACCATGTTAACTTTTTCATATCAATTGGGTCTTCAACAAAGAGTCATGCACATAAGCGCAAATGAGATTCCAACTCAAAACCAATTGGTAATGGATGGAGTAAGTCACAAGCTTGTGCACATGCTCAAACTCTTTAATTTTACCAACGTGGGACAACGCCTACTTTCATATTCTTTGTATGTTATCAATATGAGACAATACTCACTTTCAACTCAAACACGCCCCTCATGTGTGGACTACTAACAAAGCCCAATACGTGCACACATTTTTTAATTAAATGGGGACGATAACAAATCAAGATCGAGCAACCTTACTCTCACATCATGAACAAATTTGAAGAGCCAAGGAAAAATATGGGCAATTGAATCTGCCTATTGCTCTTCCCTCAAGCATACAATTACATGTGAATATATACATGCCAACAACTATCCTAATTTTACCCTAACTTGGTCTCCAAGATCCTAAATATTAGGAAAAGATATAAAAGATGCAATACAAAGCATATATATTTACAAAATATACAACTTCCTTAACAAAAGAACTCTTCATGAAGTCTCATCTCTAGATTTTCACATTTTATTTGAAATTTGAAATCCTAAATCCCAGATTTGGAAATCCCGTTTCATGGAGTGAAGGAGAGAGGACCATCGAAGACCATGGCGGCCTGGCTTACAGGCGATAGTTTGAGCCCTGACGGTGGAGATCACGGTCAGTGAACAACCAGAAGCAGAGGAGATGGAGGAGTGGACGAGTGACGAAGGCCCAAGACGGAGCTAGACCATCAAATAATTGAAAGATCGGGAAGGGAAGGAGATAAAATTTGATCACATTACGTGAAATGATTAATTTAGAATTTGATTTCAAGTTCCAAGTTTGCAAAGCAATGAAATGGGACCAAGCTTAGAGAGAGGGGGAGATAGAGGCCAGGGGAGAGCGGCAAACATTAATACATCAGAGTGCTAGGCGTGCACCTCAGAAATGAAAATGGATATTGAAAGGTTGCATCTTGGGTGGGTGAAATAGTGGTGGCTAATTTGGGAATTGCGATTTTTGTAATTAATTTGACTACTCAATGCTAATTTAAATATTTAAAAATTTTCACTGATGTTTTATCAAAGATTGTATTGAGATTCCATATGTATTGTAGCTTAATTGTCGCCTTGTGGGCAACGGTTATCATTCATTGAAAATTGTGCGGAAAATGAATTAGTAGTACAACAGAAAAAGAAAAATGAATAATTATATCCAATTTTAAATTTGCGACTAACTCGAATAGAAAAAGGGTAAAGGGCTAGGCACTAAGTCTACTAACTTCAATACAATATATGTCGTGGGTTGAATTGAATGTAAAAATAGTATAATCTTGGGCCTAGCTTGTAAGGTAGACCTAGGACCTTAAAAATTTACTATAAAGAGAGAGATGGACCTACATAGCAACATGAACCCGAATTTGATGATATTTTTATAATTATTGGCACATGTGATATTAGGTGACAGCAACAAGCTTATGTAACACCCTAAGCCCAAGTTTAGTGTGAAATTTTCCATGCTTATGACTGTCCACGTTACCATTAAAGCATACACCTTCGTATTGAGTTTTTGCATGGGTCATGTGGCGTACAAATACAACCTGAAATCTGTCCGGGTAGAGCTGATTGGTGCATTTGGTGGTTCTCCTTCTTTTTGGCATCCAATCCTGGTCCAGCAGCATCATTAGGGAGTTAAAGGTAGTTGGGACACAATCATAAACATATCAACTCAGCCAAATGAAGAACCATGGAAGAACAAAGAAGAAAACGCAGAAATATTCCCATTGGCTAGCTGTAAAGCACAAAGGGAACCAGCCACTTTTTGCTTTTCTTCCACATGCTGGCAGCTGCTCCCTTGCTTAATTACTTGCTTAGTATTGAGTTTAGGCTTAAACATGAAGGTTAACTAGACTCAAAGTTTGTAATTAGTGTGATTAAGCAAGCTTGTACTTTACTAATTTGGGTGTTTAGGCTAAGCCGGATTTAAGCTAGAGTTAAGAGGTTTCCTAAGCTTGAAGAAACCTCACTAGGTAGCTTGCGAACGTGTACATAAGGCTTAGAAAGCCTTCTTTGGTAATCAGAATGTTGTTGCTTTGAAATCAAAGTTGAGCTTTGCTCCTTGAGTGTGTGTGAAATACTTTACTTGCTTATCTCTACTTAGGCCAAGTAGGGTGGTGATCAAGTCGAGTCTTAAGCTTGATTGGGTGGTGTTTTTGTATCTTAATCTAAGTTTAAGGGCCCTAATCTTGAGTTTGGTGGTGTTTCTATATCCAAGTTTCGAGTTTAGTTCTATCTTTCAACCCCATTTAAGTTTCGGATTCCATTAAGCTCTAGTTGAGTTGAGTTCATTGGGATATCCATCACTTTTGGTATTAGAGTGAGTTCATCTTTGTGCCTGAAACCCACGCCTCCATATGCCCCTAAATACGTTCCCCCAAACACAACTAAAAAAAAAAAAAACTGCCCACAAAGATCCGGGAAGCCATGTCCCTTAGAAACTTCTTCAAATTGAAAGATGAACTTGATCCTTTGACCTCAGGATGCAACAAATAGACCTCAAGATGCAACAACAGGAGGTTGATCTACACTTCCTCATACTTGATATGAAAAAGGAAGTTAGGCAGCCCTTGTTCTCTAATGAAGGATGCAAAGAAGACAATTGGGTGGATTGGGACTTACCTCCAAAATTTGATGAGTATAAAGATGAACAAGAGGAGCACCAAGAAGAGATTGAGGTGAAAGCTGATAAAGGTGAGATGCTTGTGTTGAGTGGTTTACAAGGAGATGAAGATGTACCAAGAAAGAACATCTTCCACTCTAGGTGTACGGTTCAGAATAAGGTACCTCTGTTCCCCTTTGAACTCTACAAAAACAAGCCACAAAACAGCCATGACCATTTGAACCCTTTTCTTGCTAGTGGTAAAACATTACTTAAAGCACCTAATTCTAAATTTAGAGCTTTTAAGGAATGGAATCTAGAAGCATTAGAAGGTTTTCCCCCAAGCCAGATTTAAATTAGCATGAATGATGAGTGGAGAGGAGCCTTTAAGACCAAGAGAGAGTTGTTCAAATAGTTGGTGCTATTTCAACTAGAACTGAAACCACATGTGGGAGATGATTACCCAAATGATTTGAGGTCAAATCCTTCTCAACAAGGGGAGGATGATGGAGATCTACCCATTAACCTCAATTTGGACTAAGGGGTTAGTCAAGGTAATCAAGTTTCAACAGCCCAAACTAAAGAAAAACCACATTTTTAGCTAAGAACAAAATAACAGTAGGTTTTGGGTTCAAATCAAAATAAGCCCGGTTTTGTGTCCTTTATTACTACGACTTTTATGAGATTTAAGTCCAATATTTTACTATGATTTTGAAGTTCGGAAAGTTAGCTTTCCAATAAAGCAACTTACAAGTCATTAGGGCTTCATTTACCCATCCAAATTAGCCTTCAAATCCAAATTATCCAAACTACCCGGTTGAGCCAGAATTTACCCAGTCCTGTGCATTGCATTACTTAGGCCTATTTTTGGTTTATAGTTTGAATTTTTTGCATATTGGGTTCTCAAGATGTTAGCTTTCTAGAGAATCAAGAATCACTCCATTTGGACATCATTTGGTCATGTAAAGCCAAAAGAAAATTCTGAAGGTCAAAACTGCCAGTTCGTCCCTGTACATACCCGGTTTTGTGCTCTTAATCACTTAGGCCTCCTTGAGGTATAACTCAAATATTTTTATATATTCTGGTTCCCTAAGATGTTAACTACCTGGTTCAACTAAGAAAATTAAGTTAAGTCAAGTGCAAATTGAAAAACCAGGTCCATTTTACAAACCGTGCTGGTTGGAGCCTCTCACCGGTTTGAGTTAGCTGAGGTTTTGAGGCAGCAAATGAAGTCATAAACCTGAATTTCCACCTGGAGGAGTTAGGAGACATCCTAAGGTTTCCTCAATGGAAGGAAATCCAAATCATGCTCACTTTTTGTTAGACCTGATCAAATTGAGGGTCGAGTCGGGTTGAAGGTTGGGTCATGAGGGTCGGCAGATAGGATTTTCTCGACCCTGACCCTGCTCGACCCTCATGCGGGTTAGCATATACTTAACCCTAACCCTAACCCTAACCCTACCGGTACCCTCGAGTCATCGGGTCACTCCCGACCTTCAAACCTCCCGATATAGGAAATGAGATTTTTCACTAAGTTTTCTTTTTATTATAAAAGTCAACATTAAACATCTTACAAAATAAAAGGTCTAATGATAATACAATGTTCCAATGAAGCGTATTGCAATTACAAACACTCTAATATGCAATTTAGTCATTAAACCAATAGACCAATTAGTTCACTAAAATGACTACTCCAAACATCAGAGAGGGAGCGTTAGAAGATTACGAACCAGTGAGATTTAGTGAGGTGAATAGAGGGAAGATACTAAGGGGAGATGGGAAAGTGAAAGCAAAAAGTTTTGAACAAATGAGACCGAAAGTATCTTATTTTTATTTTTATTTTTAATTTTTTTTAAAAAGTGAGGGCCAGTGTAATACCCGCGTATTTTTACTTTTCGTTAAGCTGCTTGTAACGCTCTTTTTACGTTATAAAAATCGTATTTTATTAACTATATGCGTTAAATTATTATTGATGCGCCTGCCTATGTGAGCGATAATTTTATTAAAAAGAATATTGTCATGATTAAAATTATTACTATTGTTATTATTAGTTTGAAAATTTATTCAATGATTTTTAATAAGCATTATTAACAGTTATTTACGAGAACTAATTCAAGTAGGAACCCGAATATGATTAGGTTGTCAACCTTAGAAGTAGTTCGATGTTTATTAAATTGAAGCTAGATATTTTTGCAAACGAGTAATTGATAAAAGGTCGTGTTATCAATTTTGGGTTTAGAATTCGAGTTATGAATTAGATTAGTGGTGCCAAGTATCAAACAACTTGGAACAAAAATAACAGGGAGAGGCATTTTTGTAATTTCGCCCAACCCCTTTTTCTCCTTCTTCCTTGTCGCGACCCCCCAGACCTCGACATCTCTCTGTCCTCTCTGCTCTTCTTCCTTCTCTCATTCTCCTCCGTACATGCGCCAGAAAAGCTCGAATTTGCAGTAGATTTTTGCCACACCCAGCCTGCAAAGATCACCCATTCGAGCACCCCTTTAAGCTAGTAACAAATTGGTGCGAAATTTAGGCTGAGATCAGAGCAAAACCACCACATTTTTGGTAGGTTGGGGCGATGAATTAGAGCATGAACACATGCCCAGGTATGACCATGCAATTCAACTCTTAGTTCCTTCAATGTTCTATAAATTTGAGTAAAAATTCGCAACTTCAAACACCCAATTCAACCTCAAGTCAGTAAGCGAAATTTGGGCCTAATTTAGGGTTTGAATTTTGTGAGTTTGGGCGTGAATTGGGTGCCGCTCGTGCGACCAGAGGGCAAGGTTGTTCGAGTACCCAAAGTCGAGCCAGCAAGCCCTTCGAACGAACACCTAGCTTGGAAACAAGGTGGGGATTTCTTTACTCCTAATTATTACTATCTTCAATGATTTTAATTAAATTTAGTTAGTGCATGTCGATTCTGAGCTTGGAAATCAGTTTGGGTGAATTAGAATCGATATTGAGAAATTACAAATATGATACTGATTTTGGGTTAGATTGCATGTTGATTTGATGCACGGTTGAATGAATCTGTTAGTTGAAGATTTCGAAATAAGTAGAATGTGCTGTAGGACGGTTATAGTAGCAGTTTATCACACTTGAATCCTGTTTTGAAGACTAAAGAGGCTAACTGAGTAACTGAAATAATGGTGGAGTAAATTGAAATGGGTCTAAGGATTACGGCTAAATCAGTTTGGGCGTAATTAATAGTCCGCTCGTAGTAATTACAATGGAATATTATGCCCATGGATATTGGTTTGCGAACTAGAAAGCAAAATATCGCTTTAAAGTCTCTATTGCATTGGTTAGTGCACTTAAACTCTATGTTGGTATTAAGCATGAATGTTATACCAATGTATAATCGTTCTATGTATTATTGATTTGTGCATGTCAATATTGAACCGAGCTTGGTAGTTGGAGTGTTTGAGGTGGAACTAATGAGAAGTTTGAGGTTCTTGTGGTCGGTGTTGTGTGAGGAGGGAGCCTGAGTTGTGAATTGCCACAATCGTGTGGATTGCGAGGCTATGTGTGGCTCATTGGGTAGAATCTGCCAAGTTCTGCTATAAAGCGTGTGAATGTTCTATGTGCGAATCCCTTTTCCCCTAATGTGCTACGTGACACTATGTGACAAATTCTTGAAATTTTAGACGTCTTTTAAAAGAAGGGTCGTTTCGAAAGCTTGTTTTCATGATTGTGAATGTTTTTAAATACTTACCAATTGTTGGATAGTTTATGAAGATGTTTGTAGCTTAAAAGAAATCCTAAATCGTCGAATTACTGAGTGAGTGACTCAACTGAATAGTCGATAAGTTTAGGAAGTTTAGAAGCAAACTAAAAGTGGGTTCAAAAACATTTTAAGGCATTGTTTTTTATATAACTTCTCCTTGTCTTTAAAAGGATTTAAACGTCTTGAAAAAGGACATCTTAAGGTATTAATCATGAAATTTAGCTGATTTGTATGCTAGCTGCTTATTTAAGTTTCGATTGAGTTTTGAGTTACGAGCTAGTAAACTCTTTATGATTTCAAGAAGCGTTTATCTTGAAAAATTACGAAGAAACCTTGTTTGAATCATAAGCAAGCCAAGTACTTTAAGTTTTGAATGGCAGTAAGCTGAGAATGATTTAAGGTTTTAATTTGAGTAAGCACCCTTCTTTGAGTTTAAAAAGGATTTCAAATGAGCAAATTTGGCTTGAGCTGAGACTAAACTAGTAGTTACACATAACATCTTTCGCCCACTTACAAATCATTTCATTAACCAAGGAATCCTACCCGTATTAGTCCTAGAGCAATTGCGTGTTAACCCCTAGTTGAAAATAAAACTAAGTGATCCATTGTATGAATGTGTGGCAGATGCCTCCTCGATGCGATTTAATACCAGAACCAACTGCCATGGAGATAATGTTAGTTTAATAAGCTTAAACCTTCCAAGTTTGAAGGTGGAACTGACCCTATGGTATACAAGGAGCGGCTTTGGAGAATGAAAAACTTATTTAAAATCATGGAATGCCCTGAGAGGTTCAAGGTGCATCTGACCACCTATCAATTTGAAAAAAAAGTTGAGTTCTGATTGGGGACAGTGAAACCTAGGGTAGGTGAACCTGCGTTAACCTAGAACCAACTGAAAGCCTTAATGGACGCTCAATATTACCCTCAAGACGTAAGAAGAGTTAAGGAACGGGAGTTCTTATGCTTGAAGCAAGGAGAAATAAGCGTAATAGAATATGCGGTGAAGTTCAATGAGCTAAACCGTTTTGTACCAATTCAAGTGGCCACCGAAGAAATGAGAATGGACCACTTCGAGCAGGGATTAAAAGGAGAAGTGAAGCAAACAATAGCGGGGTATGCATATGCCAGTTTTCAAGAAATGTATCAAAAGGCTGTGAAAGTAGCCCGCATCATCAATGAGACCGAAGTTGAAAATAAAGAAAAGGATTTAGTAAAGAAGAAATTTGGCCCTGGAGGATCCAATTCTCAGGGAAACAAAGGCATCAGGCGTTTAAACCTGATATGAAACAGGATAAAGGAAAGCAAACCGCTCAATGGATACCAAGGAAAACGTCTGACCAGTGTGGACGTCAATACCCCGGCCTATGCAGAAACTTTGCGGGCCCATATTTTGGATGTGGTAATATGGGTCACAAAGTCGCAAACTACCCAAGGGCTACATGGAATAGTCAGGGTAATATTCAGAAATCTGAAATAGGAATCAACCCAGGGGCACAACGAGGTCGTCCACCCACTAACGCTCCCTCAGGGGAAAATAAAAGCAACCAGAAACCACTAACTGGCAGTAGAATGCTTAGCTAGAAGGAAAAGAGACTGGGGAACTTGCTAATACAATGTCAAGTATTCTTCTTGTTAACCAATTTTATGCTCCCATCCTATTTGACTATGGTGCTGCTCACTCTTTTGTTAACCTTTAATTGCGAGGAAACTCGCCAATAAGCCTAACGAGATGGATATACAACTCTACATGACCACTCCTTTAGGAACTAATTATCATACCAATCTAAGCGTTGGAGATTGTGTTGTTATTGAACAAGGGAAAACCCTCCCTGCTAACTTGGTATGACTAGAAATCCAAGGATGGGAAGTAATTGTGGAGACGAATTAGATAGCTAAGCATAAAGTGACTTGGATTGTGAAAAAAATGTAGGAGAAGTACCCATATTATTTCCTCCAAGTTAGTAAATTTCAAGGACAAAATTCTTTTAAGGGGGGATGAGTGTAATACCCGTGTATTTTTACTTTTTGTTAAGCTGCTTGTAATGCTCTTTTTACGTTATAAAAATCGTATTTTATTAAAGATACGAGTTAAATTATTATCGATGTGCCTGCCTATGTGAGCGATAATTTTATTAAAAAGAATTTTATCGCTATTAAAATTATTACTATTATTATTATTAGTTTGAAAATTTATTCAATGATTTTTAATAAGCGTTATTAACGGTTATTAACGAGTGCTAATTCGAGTAGGAACCCGAATACGATTAAGTTGTCAACCTTAGAAATAGTTTGATATTTATTAAATCGAACGTAGATATTTTTGGAAACGAGTAATCGATGAAAGGTCGTGTCATCAATTTTGGGTTTAGAATTCGGGTTACGAATTAGACTAGTGGTGCCAAGTGTCGAACAGCTTGGAACAAAAATAGCAGGGAGGGACACTTTTATAATTTCGCCCAACACCTTTTTATCCTTCTTCCCTGTCGCGACCCCCCTAAGCCCTAACATCTCTCCTCTCTGCTCTTATACTTCCTTCTCTCATTCTCTGCTATACACGCGCCAGAAAAGCTCGAATTTGCAGCAGATTTTCACCACACCGAGCCTGCAAAGACCACCCATTCGAGCACGCCTTCAAGCTAGTAACAATGGGTGCGAAATTTGGGCTAAGATCAGAGCGAAACCACCACATTTTTGGTAGGTTGGGGTGACAAATTGGAGCAAGAACACATGCCCAGGTATGGCCATGCAATTCAGCTCTTAGTTGCTTTAATCTTCTATAAATTGGTGTAAAAATTCGCAACTTCAAACACCCAATTCAACCTCAAGTCAGTAAGTGAAATTTGGGTCTGTTTTAGGGTTCGAATTTTGTGAGTTTGGGCGTGAATTGGGTGCTACTCTTGCGACCAGAGGGAAGGTCGGGAATTTGCAGTTGTTCGAGTACCCAAAGTCGAGCCAGCAAGCCCTTCGAACGAACACCTAGCTTGGAAACGAGGTGGGGATTTCTTTACTCATAATTATTACTATCTTCAATGATTTTAATTAAATTTAGTGAGTGCATGTCGATTCTGAGCTTGGAAATCAGTTTGGGTGAATTAGAATCGATATTGAGAAATTACAAGCATGATACTGATTTTGGGTTAGATTGCATGTTGATTTGATGCATGGTTGAATGAATCGGCTAGTTGAAGATTTCGGAATAAATAGAACGTGCTGTAGGACTGTTATAGTAGCAGTTTATCACACTTGAATCCTGTTTTGAAGACTAAAGAGGCTAACTGAGTAATTGAAATAATGGTAGAGTAAATTGAAATAGGTCTAAGGATCATGGCTAAATCAGTTTGGGCATGATTAATAGTCTATTCGTAGTAATTACAATGGAATATTATGCCTATGGATATTGATTTGCGAACTAGAAAGCAAAATATCGCTTTGAAGTCTCTATTGCATCGGTTAGTGCACCTAAACTCTATGTTGGTATTAAGCGTGAATGTTATACCAACATATAATCGTTCTATGTATTATTGGTTTGTGCATGTCAATATTGAATCGAGCTTGGTAGTTGGAGTGTTTGAGGTGGAACTAATGAGAAATTTGAGGTTCTTGTGGTCGGTGTTGTGTGAGGAGGGAGCCTTGGTTGTGAATTGCCGCAATCGTGTGGATTGTGAGGCCATGTGTGGCTCACTGGGTAGAATCTGTCAAGTTGTACTATGAAGTGTGTGAATGTGCTATGTATGAACCCCTTTTCCCCCAATGTGCTATGTGACACAATGTGACGAATTCTTGAAATTTTAGACGTCTTTTAAAAGAAAGGTCATTTACAAAGCTTGTTTTCATGATTGTGAATGCTTTTAAATACTTACCAACTGCCTGATAGTTTATGAAGATGTTTGTAGCCTAAAAGAAATCCTAAATCATCGAACTACTCAGTGAGTGACTCAACTGAATAGTTGATAGGTTTAGGAAGTTTAAAAGTGAACTAAAAGTGAGTTCGAAATGTTTTAAGGCATTGGTTTTTATATAACCTCTCCTTGTGTTTAAAAGGATTTAAATGTCTTGAAAAAGGACATCTTAAAGTACTAATTATGAAATTTAGTTGATTTATATGCTAGCGGCTTATTTAAGTTTCGATTGAGTTTTGAGTTACGAGCTAGTAAACTCTTTATGATTTCAAGAAGCGTTTATGTTGAAAAATTATGAAGAAAACCTTGTTTGAATCATAAGCAAGCCAAGTACTGTAAGTCTTGAATAGTAGTAAGCTGAGAGTGATTTAAGGTTTTAATTTGCTTAAGTACCCTTCTTTGAGTTTAAAAAGGATTTCAAACGAGCAAAATTCAGGCAACTGAATGAGTTTATTACGAAACTTAGTTTGATTTATACGCTAGTTTGAATGAGTTTATTACTTTAATTTCAGTAAGCTTCGATTACGAATCTAGTTTGAAGCAAACTCTAACTAAGTACCTTAAGCTCCAAATGAGTTTCAATTTACGAGTTAGCAAACTAATTACGTTTATAAGAAGTTTTTAAGTTAAAAACGAAGTCGATTTATGAGTTAGCAAATTTATTTCGTTTATAAGAAGTTTTAAGTTAAAAACGAAGTCGATTTACAAGTTAGCAAACTTATTACGTTTATAAGAAGCTTTTAAGTTAAAAACGAAGTCGATTTACGAGTTAGCAAACTTATTACGTTTATAAGAAGCTTTTAAGTTAAAAATGAAATCAATTTAGGAGTTAGCAAACTTATTTCGTTTATAAGAAGCTTTTAAGTTAAAAACGAAGTCGATTTATGAGTTAGCAAACTTATTATGTTTAAAATAAGTTTTTAAGTTAAAAACGAAGTCGATTTACGAGTTAGCAAACTTATTTTGTTTATAAGAAGCTTTTAAGTTAAAAACGAAGTCGACTTATGAGTTAGCAAACTTATTACGTTTATAAGAGGTTTTAAGTTAAAGACGAATGAACCATAAATGTTTAGAAAGGTTATGGTCGTTTTGTTAGAAAGCAAGATTTCAATAAAGTAAGCAACTGAAAAAGAGAAATGAAATATGTTTTAAAGGGTAAGAAAGTGCTACGCGATTGGCCAGACCTTGAGGTGGGAACTGGACGCAAAGATAGCGTGAGCTGTTTCCTTCAAAGGTAATGTTGGGAGCTGGACGCAAAGATGACGTGAGCTGTTCCCGGAAACTGGACTCAAGATATGACTATCTTGGTGTGAGTTGTTCCCCAGATATATTATGATGTGTGACGCGTAAGAAAACCTTGAGCGGAACTGGACTCAAGATATGATGATCTTGCTGTGAGTTGTTGCCCCACGGAGGACAATATCGAAGTTAGAGTTGCTCTGTTAAGACGCATTTTGGCCAAAAAGTTAAGTACGTATACCCCGGGGATAACGTGAGTTGTGAGTGACAATCTCACTTACGGGCAGTGTAGATCTCCCCCAGCCAGTACAATAAGATGTTTTTATGCTATGAAGTTCCTAATAAATAGGAAATCGGCATGTTGCCATTTTAAGCATTTCAGAAAGGAAAGATTTCTAAAGGCCATTACGAGGCCATATTGAATAAGATTTGAAAAGCTTATAAGAGTTATTAGAGGACCATTACGAAAGAAGTTCTTTTAAAGAATATGAGCCTCGAGAGGCTAAGTTAAAGTGTTTTTAAGCAAAAAAAGAAAGCTTTCAAATATACATATCCTGCACATATTTTATGAACGTGTCTCCAAGTATAGTTAAATGAAGTTTTAAATGAAGTATGGTTACATCCTAGTAATGTATCGTACATTCAAGCTTTTCAATGTGCATATTCTATGAAAGACTCTACCAAGTCTTTCTTACCAATTTGGATGTTTCGAGAACTTTTAGAAAGAATTATAAGCTTTAAAGAAATTGGCATGAATTATAAGCTATTCTTGGAATATATCGAGAGTCACTGTTTTTTCAAAAGTATGTTGAAAGTTTCATACTTGTTTACGTGATTACTGGTTTACGTGCTTGAATGCTTGTTAGAAAGGTGGATTGGTCATTAAGGGCCTAGGGATGAATTGAAGGACTAGTGTGATGTATAAGAGTGGTAATCTTTTCTTGGAGGTTATGATTGCCTAATATGATACTATTATATAAGCACGTGATATGTGACTATTATTGGCATTATTACATGCAAATGGTTTTGGTATTTTAAGGAGTACGTAGGGGAATTCTCACTGGGTGTGTAGTTGCTAATCCCTTTACTTATTCCCTTTTCCAGGTTCAGTTTGAGCAGGTATAAGAGATATTTTGAAGTTATTTTGACGCCGACCTATCAGAAGTCTTTTGCCAGCTTTGCAAGTGTTCGATGCCTACGATGCTGTAAATATTTAAGTTCATTGTTGTATGTGAAAGCATGTAGCCGGCTCTGTACCTGTATATGTTTTACTTTGACCTTTATGTCGGTTGATTGACTGTCAGTAATCCCAGACGGGTGGCCCGAGGTGATGAATTTAGTTATTTTAGTACATGTATTGTCTTATTACCAGTTTCCAGGTACCCTTAGCTGAGTTGAGACCCTAAATGTCGCCAAAACAAGGGAAGTTCTTGCAATTTTATTTTAGAATGAAAATCTAAATGTTAATTCAAACCCTCGATCTTCAAGAGCCTTAAAGATTTCCCTTCAGGAAGTCCTGGCGGTGTGACCCCTCCTCGGGTTGGGGGCATTACATTAGGTGGTATTAGAGCCATAGTTTGCATTACGCATTTAGATGGCATAATAGGCGTGTGTTATGTGAAATACATGACTTATGTGCTTATATGATCTGTCTTGCTTGGGATTATTTGTATTAACAAGTGTATAACTTATAATATGTATGCATATGCCGGTTCTTCTGTTACTGTTACAGTGGTAGTGTAGGATGGTTTTCCACATCGCCAATTATGTTTATTTGCCTTTCTGGTTGGCCGCATAAAATGAGGTTATATTTTGACATGCAATGGAGGCGTACAGCCAAAGAGTGTCCAACGGAATCAGCCAAAGTACTTGGGCAGCAAGTTTTATAAGGAACATGCCTTTGGATGGAAGATAGAAGGAAGTAATCCTCACCTTACGGCATTTGACCTTATGCAGGGAGGAATGTGCCCCTTATTCCTATCGGGGTTTAATAGAAATCCTACTACGAGCAGAGCGCTATGGAGACCACTTGGGATTCACTTTACACCAAAGAAACGTTGCTGCCGTCCAGCTTGTCCAACCCGAGCTCATCCAACCTATGGTGAGCCAACGCCTCCCCATAGCTGTGGCTGCGAGAAGTCAACTAGAGTTTCGCCAAATGAGGCGTCTCTTCACTGGAAGGCCTCAAGCAGAGCGCTATAAGCGAGTTGCCGTAATGTGGGTACGCTGGATGGATGCTTATGGAATGTACTACCCCTGAGGATGGCAAGCTACCATGCTCAGGATGAAAGAACTAGTAGATGAGACGCCCAACATAGAGTATACTCCCACTTCGGTGTTATAAGAGCTCTTAGCCCCTAACCATGACCAATCTGAGAGTCCAGGTAAATCCGTAGCTGATAACTTCTCCAGAAATGACACTTTAGATGAAGAATAGAGTAGGGTAGCGTGAACCAGGTTCACGAATGTTATGTTATATGCTTATAAGTTGAATGTAAGCCTTTTAGTTTGTTTTCCTTTAATTCTGAAGCACTAGGATGGCAAGATCTCCCGTGACTCCTAAGTCACATTATCAATGTTTAATGAAATAAATACAGTTGGTGCTTGTCAAGTGTTATGGATTCACTAGTTTGTTCAAGCATATACGTGCATTTCCTTGAGTAAAATGTGAAATGCATGTATAATTACGCAAAGGTTGAGCTAAGACTAAACTAGTAGCTATACATAACATCTTTCGCCCACTTACAAATTATTTCATTAACCAAGGAAGCCTAGCCCTATTAGTCCTAGAGCAATTGTGTGTTAAGCCCTAGTTGACAATGAAACTGATTGATCCTTTATGTGAATGTGTGACAGATGCCTCTTCGACGCAAGCTAATACTCGAACCAATTGCCATGGAGATGATATGTCAGTTTAATAAGCTTAGAACTCCCAAGTTTGAAGGTGGAACTGACCCTATGGTATACGAGGAGTGGCTTCGGAGAATAGAAAACTTATTTGAAATCATGGAATGCCCTGAGAGGTTCAAGGTGCATCTGGCCACTTATCAATTTGAAAAAGAAGCTGAATTCTGGTGGGGAATAGTGAAATCTAGGGTAAGTGAACCTATGTTAACTTGGAACTAATTGAAAGCCTTAATGGACGCTCAATATTACACTCAAGACGTAAGAAAAGTTAAGGAATATGAGTTCTTATACTTGAAGCATGGAGAAATGAGCGTAATAGAATATGTGACGAAGTTTAATGAGCTGAGCCGTTTTGCACCAAATCAAGCGGCCATCGAAGAAATGAGAATGGAACACTTCGAATAGGGATTAAAAGGAGAAGCGAAGCAAATAATAGCGGGGTATGCATATGCCAGTTTTCAAGAAATGTATCAAAAGGCTGTGAAAGTAGCCCGCATCATCAATGAGACCGAAGTTGAAAATAAAAAAAAGGATTTAGTAAAGAAGAAATTTGGCCATGGAGGATCCAATTCTCAGGGAAACAAAGACATCAGGAGGTTTAAACCTGGTATGAAACAGGACAAAGGAAAGCAAACTGCCCAATGGAAACCAAGGAAAACGTGTGACCAGTGTGGACGTCAATACCCTGGCCTATGCAGAAACTTTACGGGCCCATGTTTTGGATGTGGTAATATGGGTCACAAAGTCGCAAACTGCCCAAGGGCTACATGGAATAATCAGGGTAATATTCAGAAATCCGAAATAGGAATCAACCCAGCAGCACAATGAGGTCGTCCACCCGCTGATGCTCCCTCAGGGGATAATAAAAGCAACCAGAAGCTACTAACTGGCAGTCGGATGCTTACCTAGAAGGAAAAGAGACTAGGGAATCTACTAAAACAATGTCAGGTATTCTTCTTGTTAATTACCAATCTTATGCTCCCATCCTACTTGACTCTGATGCTGCTCACTCTTTTGTTAACCTTTAATTGCAAGGAAACTCACCAATAAGCCTGACGAGATGGATATACAACTCTTCGTGACCACTCCTTTAGGAACTAATTATCATACCGATCTTACCTTTAGAGATTGTGTTGTTATTGTACAAGGGAAAACCCTCCCTGTTGACTTCGTACGACTAGAAATCCAAGGATGGGATGTTATTATGGAGACGGATTAGATAGTTAAGCGTAAAGTGACTTGGATTGTGAAAAGAATGCGGGAGAAGTACACACATTATTTCCTCTAAGATAGTAAAGTTCGAGGATGAAATTCTTTTAAGGGGGGAAGAGTGTAATACCTGCGTATTTTTACTTTTCGTTGAGCTACTTGCAACGCTCTTTTTACGCTATAAAAATCGTATTTTTTTAACGATACGAGTTAAATTATTATCGATGTGCCTACCTATGTGAGCGATAATTTTATTAAAAAGAATATTGTTGCTATTAAAATTATTACTATTATTATTATTAGTTTGAAAATTTATTCAATGATTTTTAATAAGCGTTATTAACGGTTATTAACGAGTACTAATTCAAGTAGGAACCCGAACACGATTAGGTTGTCAACCTTAGAAGTAGTTCGATGTTTATTTAATCTAACCTAAATATTTTTGGAAACGAGTAATCGATGAAAGGTCGTGTTATCAATTTTGGGTTTAGAATTCGGGTTGCGAATTAGACTATTGTTGCCAAGTATCGAACAGCTTGGAACAAAAATACCAGGGAGGGGCACTTTTATAATTTTGCCCAACCCCTTTTTCTCCTTCTTCCCTGTCGTGTCCCCCCTAAGCCCCGACATCTCTCTCTCCTCTCTGCTCTTCTACTTCCTTATCTCATTCTCCTCCATACACGCGCCAGAAACGCTCGAATTTGCAGCAGATTTTCGCCACACCCAGTCTGCAAAGACCACCCATTCGAGCACCCCTTCAAGCTAGCAACAATTTGTGCGAAATTTGGGTTGAGATCAGAGCAAAACCACCACGTTTTTGGTGGGTTGGGTGACCAATTGGAGCAGGAACACATACCCAGGTATGGCCATGCAATTTAGCTCTTAGTTGCTTCAATCTTCTATAAATTGGAGTAAAAATTCGTAACTTCAAACACCCAATTCAACCTCAAGTCAGTAAATGAAATTTGGGTCTGTTTTAGGGTTCGAATTTTGTGAGTTTGGGCATGCATTGGGTGCTGCTCGTGCGACCAGAGGGCAAGGTCGGGAATTTAGAGTTGTTCGAGTACCCAAAGTCGAGCCAGCAAGCCCTTCAAAAGAACACCTATCTTAGAAACGAGGTGGGGATTTCTTTACTCCTAATTGTTACTATCTTCAATGATTTTAATTAAATTTAGTTAGTGCATGTCGATTCTAAGCTCGGAAATCAGTTTGGGTGAATTAGAATCAATATTGAGAAATTCCAAGCATGATACTGATTTTGGGTTAGATTGCATGTTGATTTGATGCATGGTTGAATGAATCGGTTAGTTGAAGATTTCGAAATAAATAGAATGTGCTGTGGACTGTTACAGTAGCAGTTTATCACACTTGAATCCTGTTTTGAAGACTAAAGAGCTAACTGAGTAATTGAAATAATGGTGGAGTAAATTGAAATAGGTCTAAGGATTATGGCTAAATCAGTTTGGGCATGATTAATAGTCTATTTGTAGTAATTACAATGGAATGTTATGCCTATGGATATTGATTTGCGAACTAGAAAGCAAAATATCGCTTTAAAGTCTCTATTGCATCAGTTAGTACACTTAAACTCTATGTTAGTTATTAAGCATGAATGTTAATATATGATCGTTCTATGTATTATTAGTTTGTGCATGTTAATATTGAACCGAGCTTGGTAGTTGGATGGTTTGAGGTAGAACTAATGAGAAATTTGAGGTTCTTGTGGTCGGTGTTGTGTGAGGAGGGAGCCTGGGTTGTGAATTGCCGCAATCGTGTGGATTACGAGGCCATGTGTGGCTCATTGGGCAGAATCTGTCAAGTTGTGCTATGAAGTGTGTGAATGTGCTACGTGCGAATCCTTTTTCTCCCAATATGCTACGTGACACTATGTGACCAATTCTTGAAATTTTAGACGTCTTTTAAAAGATGGGTCGTTTGGAAAGCTTATTTTCATGATTGTGAATGCTTTTGAATACTTACCGATTGCTTGATGGTTTATGAAGATGTTTGTAGCTTAAAAGAAATCCTAAATTGTCGAACTACTCAGTTGAGTGACTCGACTGAATGGTCAATAAGTTTGGGAAGTTTAAAAGCGAACTAAAAGTGAGTTCGAAAACGTTTTAAGGTATTGGGTTTTTATATAACTTCTCCTTGTGTTTAAAAGGATTTAAACGTCTTGAAAAAGGACATCTTAAGGTACTAATTATGAAATTTAGCTGATTTATATGCTAGCTGCTTATTTAAGTTTCGATTGAGTTTCGAGTTACGTGCTAGTAAACTCTTTATGATTTCAAGAAGCGTTTATGTTGAAAAATTATGAATAAATTTTTTTGAATCATAAGCAAGCCAAGCACTTTAAGTTTTGAATGGCAGTAAGCTAAGAATGATTTAAGGTTTTAATTTGCTTAAGCACCCTTCTTTGAGTTTAAAAAGAATTTCAAACGAGCAAAGTGTGGGCAACTAAATGAGTTTATTGCGAAACTTAGTTTGAGTTATACGCTAGTTTGAATGAGTTTATTACTTTAAGTTTCAATAAGCTTCGATTACGAATCTAGTTTGAAGCAAATGCTAACTAAGTACCTTAAGTTCCAAATGAGTTTTGATTTACGAGTTAGCAAATTTATTACATTTATAAGAAGTTTTTAAGTTAAAAATAAAGTCGATTTATGAGTTAGCAAACTTATTTCTTTTATAAGAAATTTTAAGTTAAAAACGAAGTCGATTTATGAGTTAGCAAACTTATTACGTTTATAAGAAACTTTTAAGCTAAAAAAGAAGACGATTTACGAGTTAACAAACTTATTACATTTATAAGAAGCTTTCAGGTTAAAAACGAAGTCGATTTACGAGTTAGAAACTTATTTCATTTATAAGAAGTCTTAAGTTAAAAACGAAGTCGATTTACGAGTTAGTAAACTTATTACGTTTATAAGAAGCTTTTAAGTAAAAACGAAGTCGACTTACGAGTTAGCAAACTTATTACGTTTATAAGAGGTTTTTAAGTTAAAGACGAACGAACCATAAATGTTTAGAAAGGTTCTGGTCGTTTTGTTAGACAGCAAGATTTCACTAAAGTAAGCAACTGAAAAAGAGAAATGAAATATGTTTTAAAGGCTAAGAAAGTGTTAGGCGATTGGCCAGACCTTGAGGATGGAAACTGGACGCAAAGATGGCATGAGCTATTTCCCCCAAAAGGTAATGTTGGGAGCTGGACGCAAAGATGACGTGAGCTTTTCCCAGAAACTGGACTCAAGATATGACTGTCTTGGTGTGAGCTGCTCCCCAGATATATTATGATGTGTGACGCGTAAGAAAACCCTAAGGGGGACTGGATTCAAGATATGACTATCTTGATGTGAGCTGTTGCCCCACAGACGACAATATCGAAGTAGAGTTGCTCTGCTAAGACGCGTTTTGGCCAAAAAGTTAAGTACGTATATCCCGGCGATAGCATGAGTTGTGAGTGACGATCTCACTTAGGGGCAGTGTAGATCTCCCCGAGCCATCACAATAAGATGTTTTTAGGCTATGAGTAAGTTCCTAATAGATAAGAAATTGGCATTTTGCTATTTTAAGCATTTCAAAACAGAAAGATTTCTAAGGGCCATTACGAGGCCATATTGAATAAGATTTGAAAAGCTTAGAAGGGTCATCAGAGGACCATTACGAAAGAAGTTCTGTTAAAGAATATGAGCCTCAAGAGGCTAAGTAAAGTGTTTTTAAGCAATGAAAGAAAGCTTTCAAATGTACATATCCTGCACATATGAACGTGTCTCCAAGTATAGTTAAATGAAGTTTCAAATGAAGCATGGTTACACCCTAGTAATGCATCTTACATTCAAACTTTTCAATGTGCATATTCTATGAAAGAATATTTCCTACCAAGTCTTTCTTACCAGTTTGGATGTTTCGAAAACTTTTTGAAAGAATTATAACATTTAAAGAAGTTGGCGTGAACTATAAACTATTCTTGGAATATATTGAGAGTCACTATGTTTTCAAAAGTATGTTGAAAGTTTCATACTTACTCTCTGTGCTTACTTGTTTACGTGCTTGAATGCTTGTTAGAGAGGTGGATTGGTCATTAAGGACCTAGGGATGAATTGAAGGACTAGGGTGATGTATAAGGGTGGTAATCTTTCATTGGGGGTTATGATTGGCTAATATGATAGTATTATATAAGTACGTGATATGTGACTATTATTAGTATTATTACATGCAAATGGTTTTGGTCTTTTAAGGAGTACGTAGGGGAATTCTCACTGGGTGTGTAGTTGCTGATCCCTTTACTTATTCCCTTTTCCAGGTTCAGTTTGAGCAGGTATAAGAGATATTTTGAAGTTATTTTGATGCCGACTCATCAGAAATCTTTTGCCAGCTTTGCAAGTGTTCAATGCCTACCACGTTGTAAATATTTAAGTTCATTGTTGTATGTGAAAGCATGTAGTAGGCTCTGTACCTGTATATGTTTTACTTTGACCTTTGTGTCGGTTGGTTGACTGTTAGTAATCCCGAGCGGGTGGCCCGAGGCGATGGATTTAGTTATTTTAATACATGTATTGTCTTATTATCAGTTTTCAGGTACCCTTAGCTGAGCTAGGACCCTAAAATGTTGCCAAAACAAGGGAAGTTCTTGCAGTTTTATTTTAGAATACATATCTAAATGCTAATCGGAACCCTCGATCTTCAAGAGTCTTAGGGATTTCCCTCCAGGAAGTCCTGACGGTGTGACCCTTTCTCGGGTTGGCGGCGTTACAGCCAATGGGTCGGGTCATATGGTCAAAACCTTTACCCAAACCCGACCCTCATCATAGTTGGGTACCCTCAATTTGAGGGTCGGGGTGGGTTGGAGACAAAAAAAAAGCCGACCCTGACCCTCATTTTTTTAAGGGTTGGGTCGGGTCGGGTCAGGACTAGGTCTAGTACTGAGTAGCTGTTTTTAAAAAAATTTACATATATTTGTTCCCATGTGAGTGTCGGCGTACAAAGGAACTGTACATCAGGTTGGACCATGTAGGAATGGTTGTCAATGCAACTCTTATCTCTCTGCATCAACAGACCCTTTTTATATGTCGGATTCTATGAAAGTGGCGAGCATGATCAATTCAGTTATTATTAACTTCCGGTTCATTTAAGGACATCTATGCTCAATTCAATTCAAATAAGCACATTCTTTCTCGGGCAGAAGAACTTGGTTGGATATAAGAGACAGAGATATTGTATGAGCATTACTTATGAAACAAAGATGGTAAATCGACAATCGAACGAGCATACGTACTCTTTTTAAGATATATAAAAGTTAGTATGGAACTTCACCAACCAAAGTTGTAAACGACTCCAATTGTTAAAGAAACACTACATGGGCCGTTTGGGGTTAATATCTCCAGGAGTATACATGTGGAATATCAAAAACGGCGTCACAGACAATCTACTCCATTGCCCAGTCGCTAGGAATCTTTGGAAATTAACTTGGAGTTGTTTTGGTCTTTACTGAATGGGGCCCAGCACAGTAAGACATCAATTAATGGCTTGGCAAGATGTTTTTGGAAGAAAGGTTAAATGTAAAGTTCCCTGAGTAATTGCTAATACTATCTTCGGATGTTATGGATGAAGAGAAACAGGAGAGTTTTTGATGAGGTTAAAATTTCAAAAAGACAAGTGGCTTAAGACTTTATTCTTTTAGGAGGAATAGAATTTTTATAACTCTCCATATGATATTGATTGTTCTTTCAAGAGGAGGATTTTCATAACTCGTCATTTGAAATAGTTGTTTCGTGGACGGCCTATTTTGGGGTTGTAATACTGCTTTTGTGGAATGTTTTCTCTCTTGTATGTATCCCTTATTACTATCAATCCTTTACTACTATGAATATCTATAGTAATGGATGGCAAATGGGATCAGTCTAAGGTAAGACTGACCTCCCCTTATAACACTGCAAATGCAATACTAGATCAGAGTCATGCTCATGCTCATTTCTGCGCATTCTATTCATCAGAAGATGACACTGTACACCAAATATTTACGAATATTGCCAATCTCAAAAATATTATAGCACAGAGTGCCTCTATGCACTCGTGTTGATGTTAAATTGTCAACACATCTATTCCATGAAAATAATGGTTATGTGATTGGAGTGCAAACTGAAACCTTACATTTCTAGCAGATAGAGCATGGCAGAACCAAGGACTGAGTGGTGGAATTGGAGTGTTGTGGCACTCACTAGACAATGACAAAAAGTCATTATGATGCAATATGCCAATCATTTGCGATTTGAAACTCATGGTAGAAGCTGTTAAAAACGGAATTCGGCTAGCTATTGAAAAGGCTGGAAGACACTATAAATTTGATCGGATTCCCAAAATATGGGTTTGTAGAACTAAGAGAAGAGAAGCACATATGCTTGCAATCAAAGCTAGAAAACTATCACTGTAACTAATATTTTTAATGGTAGCTGCATGAATCCTGTTCTAATGAAATGCTCATCCTGAAAAGCCCTGAATACATTGAAGGCCTAGCAGCACCCCATCAAATCAGATGGGCATCTTTAGCTCAGTCCGTTTTAATTTTAGGTCAAACAATTAGACAGAAGTCTATTTGACACGTCTAGACTCTAAGCAGTGGCGGACGGCAGACACAATTTCAACTGAGAGGAGATAATCCACAAGTAACTGCAGTTCCACAAAAAGATTGCAGAGAATAGAGTAGTATTTCCGAAGCGTCAATATATGATGCTCGCCAAATAATATCATAATCTAAATATGTTTTTACGACTACTGGAATATTCTGTGCGAATTAAACAATATCGTCTGACATTCAGAAATCGTATTAACAAACATACAGGCTCATGCCTTGGAAGAAGAGACAAACGTGCTGCTACAAAAAATGTTGAAATGAAGTACAACGCAAAGATCACTACTTATCTACTGATATTCTTCCACTGGTAAGTACATGCACAGCAGAGATGGTCCAAACTCCAAATAGACAAGAGTCTTCATCCCCACAAGAATTTAATTTCTTCTATCCCAAAAATTGATAAAATCTATGAAGCGAGTACGATCATTTAACCCTTCACTTGAAAAAGAATGGCCATTTCATCCTTCCACAAGCTTGACAGGAGAACTGTAGTTACAAAATAATAAGACGCCAAGTTATCTTGACGATTCTGCCATAAGGACACAAGATTCTTTTGGAAAAGAATGGCATACCCAAAAGGATTTTGCTTGACGGCCAGAAGTTCCACATCCAGCTGCACGTAATGGTAACAGAGAATGGGTTCAAATCGCAAGGCAGGGAACACAATGTCACGTCGATAAAACTAAAGGAAGATCAGAGTTCTTTTTTTCCTTTTTCAAATTTTATTTAAAAGAAGTGCAAGCATGTGATATTGAAAACCTTCAGCCAAAATTAATTTCATGTTGAACAGGAACATCTATATATATATACACACACACACACACACACACAAATACATACACACACATATATATATATACACACACACACACAGGCGCGCACGCGCGTGCGCCCACACACACACACATTTCTGGGTGTGTCTGTGTGAGAGTGTGCGTGCACACACACACACACACACACACACACACACACACACACCAACAACACAACACATATATATTAGATATTACATTCTGTTTTCTGTGTATACATACATAGTTTGCTACCTACCATACATTACAATATATATTATTATAATATCTATAGATAATATATGCTAATATATATATATCTTGCATGCGCAATACATAAATATACATATATGTCGTATGTATGCGCATATATTTATGTGGTTGTGTGTGTGCTTGCACACATATATATATATTATATATATATATATATATATATTATATATATATATATATATATATATATATGTATGTATGTGCGCATATATATATATTATTTATATATATATATATATAAATGAATGTATACATATATACACTATACATATCGTATATATATATATATATACACCCCACACACAAGCAATACACCACAACACACACACACATATACAAGTACATATATATATATATATATATATATATATATTCTATAGATACACCACACACACCAAACATACATACATACATACTATACCTATGTACGCACATACACACACATACTTCATAATATACACACACACACACACCACACCCCACAGCACATACATATATATATATATAATATATATATACGCATATATACGTACAACATTTACATATATAATATATATATATATATTATGCACATCATATATTTATATATTATATATATTATCTATATATGCCATACACATACATACATTCATATTATATATATATAATATATATAATATATATTATATATATTATATATATCGACACACGGACATTACAGTATAACATATACATTTGTGTGTGTGTGTATATAAAATCGTGATATGTAATATATGTACTATTATATGTATATGTATCTGACATATATATATTATCTCATATATACATATGTTCTACATATATTAGGATATACATGGTGTATCTATATATATATATATATATATATACACACCCAGGGACACACACCCAACACCACACACACACATAGCGCATACAAACATATATATATATATTAACAACCACACACACCACACACACACACACATATCAGAACGATACGTATACATTGTGTGTGCGTGGGTGTGCGCAGCGCGTATGTGGTATATATATATATATTATATATAGTATATATATATAGAATATATATATATATATATATATATATATATATAGATAGCTATAATATATATATATATGTACATACTATATCATATATATATATTTATGTGTTGTGTGTGTGTGTGTGTGTGTGTGTGCGTATACGTATCTCTGTATATATCTTATATATAACAGATATATATATAATAAATATAGATCATTATACGTAGTATTGTATATATATGCACACGTATGTATCAAAAAACATAAATAAATATATATGTATATACACACACACACAACACCACCACACACACACACACACCATATATATATATCTTGTGTATATAGATACGTGTGTGTGTTGTGTGTGGGTGTGTGTGTGTGTCTTTGTGTTATAAATCATTATTATATACTTATGTATGTGTATATATATATATGCACAAGTATGTATACAATGTATGTGTGTTGTATTCATATATATTATGTGTGTGTGTGTGTGTGTGTGTGTGTCTGTGTGTGTGTCATATATAATGTGGTGTGGTGTGTGTGGTGGTATATCTATATGTGTGTGTGTGTGTGTATATTACGTATGTGTATATATAAATGTATAACGTAGGTTATACAAATCGGTATATATGCATGTTTGTGTGTGTGTGCATACATATATATTGTGTGTGTGTGTGTGTGTGTGTTGTGTGTGGTGTTGTGTGTATATATCATGTATTTGTGTGTGTTGTGTGTGTGTGTGTGTGTGTCACATATATATATATATATATGTATTATTATATATAGCACATATATATATATACGCATATACATATACATATATACAGATATATGTTATTTATATACATATGTAGTGTCTTTATAAACAATTATATGTGTGTGTGTGTAATATATATCTATATGTGTGTGTGCGCAGCGCGCGAGTATCTATATATATATATATATATATATATATATATATATAGGGTATATATATATATATATATATATATGTATGTATATTTGCGTGTGTGTGCGTGTATATATATATATATATATATATGTATGTATGTATGTATGTATATGTATATGTATGTATGTGTATGTAAGTATGTGTGTGTGTGTGTGTGTATATATATGTATATATAATTTTTTTTTTTTTGCAGAATGTGTATGATCATTAACAGACATCCAAAATTTACATCCCTATCTGAGTTGAAGCCCAACTGTGCAGAATATCTTTCGATCTATCCCTACTTTTTAGAGCATCAAAGTGTATATACATGTTGTATCTATTGGAGATAGTATTAAGTAAGAGGATCCTCTATTTGACATCTTCCTTGACCCCTTGAATTATTTGCTTTAATGGTATAATCTGCTTCTGGAAAATCGCATTGTTCCTTGCTCTCCATATCGAGTAGATGCCTGGAGCAAATATTGTAAATGTAATCTGGGATGCTGGTTTCGATCCTTTGATTTTGAGAAGTGTTTTCAACGGCTGTTGGCCTGCGAGAATTGTGAGTCTTGGCCACCATGCGGACAGTCCTCGCCAGACCTCAAGAGCAAAGGTACATCCATAAAATAGGTGATTAGCATCTTCATCTGCTGCTCCACATAAGCTGCAGCTTGTGTCTATCTGCATATATTTTTGCAATCTCATTCTGGTAGGCAGCTTTTGATGGACTAGAAGCCAAGTAATAAAAGAATGTCTTGGGATTATGGCTCTTGTCCATACAATATTTGTCTAAGGGGCTTTGTGAGTCCCTCCCATTTGCCATATATAGCCAAATCTGACTAAATATTCTTGTCTGGCCTGCCATTCCCATCTGTTTGTGCAGCCATCTTTAAAGAACTCCTTTACGAAGCAAATTTTTTTCCAATACCAGCAACAATCATAAGGGGCCTGGTAATCCCACCATTGCTTGCCTTTCAAATACCTCTCGTGGACCCATTTAATCCAAAGCACATCTTTCTTCTTTTCAATAGCCCAAGCTAGTTTAGCTATTAGTGCTTTGTTCCAAGCTTCCAGGTCTTCGATGCCCAGGCCACCATAAGTCTTGTCCTGACACACAGTCCCCCAAGCTATATATGGTAGCTTTCTGAATTCATCTGATTGCCCCCATAGGAAATTTCGGCATACCCGAGTGAGCCTCTCCGTCACCTCTTTAGGGAGGATGAAAATCGAGGCCCAATGATTAAACATCTCGAATAGTACGGTGTTGATAAGCATAGCTCGGCCTGCAAAGGAAAAATTTCTAGTGCTCCAAATGTGTATTTTAGCTAATATTTTCTGTACCAATGCATCACACTCAATTTTTGTAAGTCTGCTTGCAGTGATAGGAACTCCAAGATACTTAAGCGGGAAAGTGCTTTCTTTAAACCCAGTGATCTGCAAACATTTATCCTGGAGAGCAGGATTACATCCTCCAAGCACTACCTGGGATTTCTCCATATTGGCCCTCATACCTGCACATTCATAGAAATTTTGAAGGCATGTCATGAGGAGCTCAAGTGACCGTGCGTCCGCTTTGGAAAATAAAATCAGGTCATCTACAAATATCAAATGGGTGAGTCCCAGGGTCTTGCAATGCGGATGAAATTTAAATGCAGGAAGTTGGCTAGTGTGCTGCAACAGACAAGAAAAATACTCCATAGATATGACGAAAAGTAATGGAGATAGGGGATCCCCCTGTTTCAAACCACATCTGCCCTGAAAAGTACCAGCATTCAGCCCATTAATATGAACTGAGAAAGTGACTGTCGAGATGCATTCCATTATCCATTTAATGAAAATGTAAGGGAACTTTAAAGCTTTGAGTATATCTTCTAAAAATTCCCAATGGACCGAGTCAAAAGCTTTTTGTATATCAATCTTAAGAAGGCACCTTGGAGAAATGTTTTTCCTTTTGTAACCCGGTGCCAGGTCTTGGCATATTAGCACATTATATAATAACTCACGGCTTTGACGAAGGCCCCTTGACTTGGATTAATGAGATGTGGCAGAGGGACTTTGATCCTCTGACATAACAATTTGGTGATGCATTTGTATATTACGTTGCAACACGATATAGGCCTGAATTCTGTGGCCTGCTGGGGGTTTTGTACCTTTGGCAACAATATCAGCTTAGTCTCATTTACTTTAGATGGCAGGGAAGCAGATGTGAAAAAACTACGCACAGGCTGCCGAACATACCATAGGGCCTGTTTGAGCCCATGTGGTTTTAAAAAACCCGCTACTATAACCATCCGGCCCTGGGGATTTATGGTTAGGAATCGAGAAGATTGCTTCCTTAATATCCTTGTCAGTGAAAGGCACACATAAGCTGAGTTGTTGTTCACAAGTGAGAACTAATCCTTGGGAGATAATCACCTCGGATAATGGTTTCCTTTCCCTTTACTGTTGACCCAAATTTTCCTCATAAAATTTGAATAAAAGGTGTCCCACTTCCTTGAACCCCTCGGCCTGAACCCCTATAGCATCCTTAAGGGAGTATATATAAGAAACTATTTTTCTTTTCTTGGCCTGGGCAAAGAATAGTCTTGAGCATTCATCTCCATATTTGAGCCATTCACATTTACTCTGTTGCCTAATGAGTGCCAGGCTGGAATTGAGGATTGAAAGGTAGTTGGCTCGAGCTTCTTTTTCCTGTGATGCTGCACTGACATTACCAGGCTGCTCCTGGGCTGCTAGTTACTTCTCCTCCAGATCATGTCTAGCCCTTATTTGCTGCTCTTTGAGGTCATAGAAATGAGTTCTATTCAGCTTTCCCAACTGAGGTTTAATCTGGTCCAGAAAGTAATAAAGTGTATGAAGAGGTGATTTGCCTTTGATATGCAATTTGGATGCTATTATATGCTGAAAGTCAGGGTGCTGACTCCACATGTTGCAAAATTGAAACATTGTAGCTGGCTTTGGAGAGGTTGGGAATTGTAGCATAATAGGTGTATGATCTGACAGCCCCATTGCCATGTAATGCGAATGTGTATAATCAAAGATATCATACCAAAGATCATTGAGAAAAACATGATCTATTCGGCTGTAGATGGTTTTATTTGTCCAAGAAAAGTAAACTCCAGTTGATCTTAATTCATGCAGTTCACAATCCTCTAACAAAGATGTGAGTTCCCTGACATCCTGATCTTGTACCTCAAGACCTCCTATTCTGCCCTCCTTGGAGAGGTTCGTATTGAAATCCCCTATTAAGCAGCATGCTGAGGACATGTTTTGAGCAATATCATGCAAATCTGACCATAGCTGTTGCCTTTGAAGCTCTTGGTTCTTGCCATAAACATATGTGATATAAAAGTGCTCGTTGGTGGTCAACTGAACTGCTGAACAGTGAATCAGTTGTTCTGAGGTGTACACTGGAGTAATCTGATATATGTTTGGTTTCCAGGCTAGTAAGATTCGTCCTCGAGTGTGTGCATTGGAATTATGTATCCAAGTCCATCCTGGGAAAATACGACTAGCAACTGCATCCATGTTTTCCAATTTTACCTTCATTTCAAGCAAACCGGCTAATCGAATCTTATTAGTGTGCAAGAAGATTTTCACGTCATCCTGCTTATCAGGCCCATTCAGGCCTCGGATGTTACAGCTAACGATGTTGTCCATTTGGATCCGGATCTAGATCCAAAATAGCCAAAGTCTGATCCTGCATATGCCCCTCTCTCAGAACTTGGAAAGAATTCTGGTGTATATGATTAGATGCAGTATGATGAAGGGGAGTTGGGTTTGCTGATTGATTTCCTTGTAACTGGGGTGAAATAATTGTCATTATGAACTTCCTCAGGGTTCTTATCCTTGCTAGGTTGCCCTCTCACAGGCTCATTAATGGCATGAGGCTGCTGTTTTGATTGTACCGGTCTCCATTCCATTCTCTGCCCAACCTTCTTTTTGCAAATCTCCTCCGTATGACCATACATAGAACAATGGGTGCATTTGATGGGTTTCCATTC
>JAKOGI010002474.1:80000-107310 GCA_029747015.1 Carnegiea gigantea
CAAATCCACTTTTTGGAACCCTTAATATGTGAGCTTTATAGACATATAAAGAGTTTTAGGTTAAATCATTAGGCAATAAGTTAATTGGGGTCATTTTCAAAGTGCTGCAGAGACTGTCCCAGCCTGCACTAACTGCACCTTTTGGCCTATATCTCCCAAACGGAAGCTCCAAAGTCCTTCCAAATTGAGCCATCTGAAAGCTTACTTTCTAAGCTTTCTATCAACGTTTGTTTCACCCAATTTGAGCAAGAGACCTAGGAGATATAGCTGTTTGAAGTTGGCAGTTGTAATCTGAAAAGCTGCTGACAAAAAGCAAAAATGCACTTTTCAGCTTTTGTACTTTTCTACTTTTTGGTCTTCCCCACCCCTTTGGCTGATAACCTAGTATTCCTAGGTTATTTCCAACGCCATAAGGCCCCTTTTGCTTATTTATATGCTGATTTGAAGGTTGTAAAATCAGATTTGACATATATGAAAAGATTGAGATTATTCTCTCTCATTTGAACTCTCTCTTGCTTATCTTTGATTTGGCTAATCAAAGTGGTGACCAAGTGAGTCTTAATCTTGCTTAGAGTGGTGTGAATTATCCCTAAGTGTGATTGGGAGCCCTAGTGTGTAAAAGGTGGTGTGCCTTATCCTTTTGCAAGCTAGTTTATCTCTTCTTCTTCTTGCTTAAAACCGAACTAGTTGAACCTAGTTTCAGTTTCTTTCCTTCTTTTAACCTTGTTCTTGCTTTGTTTGAGCTTTGGTGACTTAAATGACTACATTTCCTTGTTTGGCACATCATATTTGGTATCAGAACTCTTGGCTACCCTCCTTGGCTGAAAGCTTAAACCCAAACACAACCCTTAAGCCCAAACACAAACTACCCCACAAAAAAAACCGGTTTGCTCAACTCTCCAAATGAGTGGGAGTATGAGTTTGGAAGAAAGGTTTGAGGCCCTCATGAGAAACTTTGAAAAAGTAAGGAGCCAAAATGGATATTTGAAGAAGCAACTAGCGAAATCCATGAGTAATCAAAGGAAGAGTCTTCGTAGTACTCCTTCCCATGACTCATCCGAACCGAGCATGACAATGAAGGAGAGAAAAGCAAGCCTTTTGCTTCCTCTAGTGATGAAGGCCGTCCAAGAGCAAGAAGGAACCAAAGGAACTCCAATCATTCCTTGGATTTCAAGGTCGAAATTCCGGAGTTTGAAGGCTGTCTAGATCCGGACGAGTTCCTTGAATGCCCACAAACCGTAGAGAAGGTCTTTGAGTAAAAGGATGTACCCGAAGACAAGAAGGTGAAACTAGTAGCACTCAAGCTACGAAAATATGCCTCTCTTTGGTTTGAAAACTTGGTCAAGAAGAGAGCTAAAAGGGGTAAGGCCAAGATTAGGACTTGGGAAAAGATGAGAATCAAATTGAAGGGCCGGTTCCTCCCTCCTTACCTTCAAGACAACTACTCTAAACTCCATAACCTTCAACAAGGGAGTTTGAGTGTTGAAGAGTACACAAGGGAGTTTGAGAAACTCTTGATCAAGTGTGATATTCAAGAGAGAGGACCAAACTATAGTAAGGTACTTGAATGGCCTTGATCCGAGGTATTCTCACGTAGTGGAACTCCAACAATACCTAAGCTTTGATGATGTGTGCGTACTTGCTCACAGTATGGAGCAACAAAAGAAGTCCAAGCCCTTTAAGAAAGACCTACCCAAGCCTCCTTTACCCAAGAATCTACCCCTTAACAAGGGGAGCTTTCTACCCCCTCTTAAACCCGTGGCCTCTCTTCCCAACAATCCCTCAAAGAACCCAACCCCACAAAACAAGCCCCCATTCGGTTCCAACTCGAATAGGAGGTGTTACAAGTGCCAAGGCTTACATCACATAGCCTCGGAGTGCCCAAAACGAAGGGTTATCACCTTGGCCGAGTATGAGTCAATTCAAGTGGAAGAAGAAGAACAAGAGAGGGACTTGTGCCTCGTTGAGAGCATGGAGGAAGTAGTAGAAGAGGCGGATGAAGGAGATTTGCTTGTGCTAAGAAGGACTTTGAATGGTCTTAAGGGGAGTCAAGATGAACAAAGGGAGAACATCTTCAACTCACGGTGCACGGTCAAAGGGAAAGTTTGCTCCCTCATCATTGATAGTGGGAGTTGTACCAACGTTGCATCCTCAAGCATGGTGGAGAAACTACAACTCCAAGCCACGGCACACCTTCACCCATACTCGATACAATGGCTAAACCAAGGTAAAGGCCTTCAAGTTAACTCTAGATGTCTTATTTCCTTAAGCATAGGCAAGAATTATTATAATGAACTATGGTGTGATATCATACCTATGGATGCTTGCCATATCTTGTTAGGAAGACCTTGGTTGTTTGATAGAAGGGTCATGCATGATGGTTTCTTAAACACTTACTCCTTCACAAAAGATGGGAAGAAGATCATCCTAGCCCCACTTTCCCCCTCTCAACTCACAAAATCCAAGCCACAAAAGAACCATGACTAAACCAAAATGCTACTTACCCTTGGAGAATCATTTCTTAAGACCACTCAACATGAGTTCAAGGCCTTGAGAGAGTGGCTACTCCTCTCCCTTGAAGAAGCCGAAACCTCCCTCCCTCAAATTCACCCTCTAGCCACCCCATTACTTGAACAATTCTCCCATATGTTCCCGGAAGATATACCCCACGGCTTACCTCCCAAAAGAACCATCCAAGATCATATTGATCTCATTCCCTAAGCTATACTCCCAAATAAACCGGCCTATAGAATGAACCCAAAAGAAACCATGGAAATCCAAAGGCAAATTGGAGAGTTGATAGCCAAGAGTCTCGTGAGGGAAAGTCTTAGCCCATGTGCCGTACCCGCCCTCCTAGCTCCAAAGAAAGATGGCTCCATGAGGATATGTGTGGATAGTCGTGCCATAAACAAGATCACCATTAAATATAGGTATCCCATACCTAGATTGGAGGACATGTTGGATGAGCTTCATGGTTCAAGAGTCTTTTCTAAGGTGGACTTAAGGAGTGGGTACTACCAAATTCGGATTAGGAAAGCGGATGAGTGGAAAACCGCATTCAAGACCAAAGGGGGATTGTATGAGTGGTTGGTTATACCCTTTGGACTTTCAAATGCCCCTAGTACCTTTATGAGACTGATGAACCAAGTATTTAGGCCGTTTATTGGTTATTTTGTAGTGGTTTACTTTGATGACATCTTGGTTTACAGTTGAAGTGAGGAAGAACACCTTGTACATCTCACCCAAGTCATAAAGATCCTTGAGAAGGAAAAGCTCTATAGTAACTTGAAGAAGTGCTCATTTTTCACTCAAGAAGTCACATTTAGGCTATATTGTCACGGCCCAAGGGATCAAGGTGGATGAGAGCAAAATTGAAGCCATTCGGTCATGGCCTACTCCTTCAAGCATTCATGATGCGTGTAGTTTCCATGAATTAGCCTACTTCTATAGGCGGTTCATAAGGGACTTTAGCAAAATCACGGCCCCTATGACCGAAGTTCTCAAGCAATCAATGTTCAAGCGGAATCCAAAGGCGTAACAAGCCTTTGAGGAAATCAAGAAGAAGCTCACTCAAGCCCCGGTGCTAGCCTTGCCTTGCTTTGAAAAGATCTTTGAAGTAGAGTTTGACGCATCCGGAGTTGGCATTGGTGGGGTTCTCACTCAAGAAGACAGTCCCATTGCTTACTTTAGTGAGAAACTTTGTGATTCCAAGAGGAAGTACTCCACCTACGACAAAGAATTCTATACCATCATTTGGTCGCTAGAGAACTGGAGTCATTACTTGGTGGCAAATGAATTCATTCTCCACTCCGATCATGAGGCCCTCAAGTATATTCAAGGCCAACAAAAGCTCAACACTCGCCATGCCAAGTGGGTAGAGTATTTGCAAACCTTCCATTTCACCATCAAGCACAAATCCGGGAGGTTAAATAACGGTGCCGATGCTCTTTCAAGGAGGTATCTCTTGTTATTTCAACTTGATGCTTGTGTTCTTGGGTTTGAACATTTAAAGTCCCTTTATGCCAAGGATAGGGACTTTGGGGAATCGTTCCTTGAGCGCAAGAGACATCCTAAGGGAGAGTTCTTTGTTCAAGAGGGATATTTGTTCAAGGGTACACGGCTTTGTATCCCGAATTGTGGCACAAGAGAGCTCCTGATCCGTGAGGTCCATGGAGGTTCCCTAGCCGATCATTTTGGGGAAAAGAAGACCCTTATCATGCTTAAAGAACACTACTATTGGCCTTGCATGAATAAGGATGTTTAAGATGTGATCAAGAGGTGCGTAGTATGTCAAATGGCCAAGAGTCACACTCTCCCTCCAGGCCTTTACACTCCCTTGCCGGTTCCAAGTCTCCCGTAGGAAGATGTTAGCATGGATTTCGTACTTGGATTGCCACGAACTCAAATGAATAAGGACTCCATCCTTGTAGTAGTTGATCGTTTTTCAAAGATGACACACTTCATCCCAGGCAACAAGACCGACGATGCCACCCACATAGCCGATTTGTACTTCAAGGAAGTAGTTAAGCTTCATGGGATTCCAAGGTCCATAGTGTCGAATAGGGAAAGTTCTTAAGTCATTTTTGGGTGGCTTTATGGAAGAAATTAGATACTAAACTCAAGTATAGTACCACTTGCCACCTCCAAACGGATGGGCAAACCGAAGTCACCAATAGGACCTCAGGAGTGCTTTTGAGGACTTTGATCAAGTCCAACCTCAAGTCATGGGATCAACTACTCACACATGCCGAGTTTGCTTACAACAAAACTCCAAGCAAGACCATGGGAATGTCCCCTTTCAACGTAGTTTATGGGATTGAGCCACTCTCCCCTCTTGATCTCACCCCACGGTCCACGGATTACAAGCCTAATATGGAAGCCACCAAGAGGGTCCAAGAGATCCAAGAGCTCACAAGAAGATTAAGGATAAGATTGAGCAATACAATGCCTCTTATCAAGCCCAAGCCAATAAGCATAGAAAGCAAGTCAGCTTCAATCCCAATAATCTCGTTTGGGTACACTTGAGGAAAGAGCGTTTCCCTTCGAAACGCAAGTCAAAGCTCACGCCTAGGGCCGATGGTCCTTTTGAAGTCTTGGAGAGGATCAACAACAATGTCTACAATATCAATTTGCCCGGAGAGTATGGAGTATCATCCACCTTTAACGTGGCTGATTTGTCCCCGTACCTAGAAGATGATACATTAGAGAATTTGAGGGCAAATTCTTCTCAAGGGGAGGATGAAGGGGATCAAGCCCTTCATGATCAAGTCAACATCCCTACTGCCCAACCAAGAAAAGAGAAGGGGTCCAAGGCACAAGAATTAGCACAAATTACTAAGCACATCACGACAGCCCAAACTGCCCAGAATCCAGTGCATCAACCTGGTTTTGTAAGCTTGATTACTCAAGCTTAAACTGGATCTAAGAAGCTGCAAATCCACTTTTTGGAACCCTTAATATGTTAGCTTTAAGGACATATAAAGAGTTCTAGGTTAACTCATTGGGCAATAAGCTTAGTTTAAAAAAGCGCAGGTGAGGCGCACCTAGACGAGAAGCGCATAGGCTGGCGCCTCACCCACACCCAGGCGAAAGCCCTTTCGGATGCCACGTGAGGCGTGCGCCTCATGGCGCCTCACGCCGAGGCGCAAAGCGAGCGCCTTGCGCGCCTAGAGGAACTTAAAGTTTCCTTCAAAAAAAAAAAAGAGAATTGAAAAGGAATAATGGAAACTTAGCTGTGGCAGTGTGGCTGGCATCTTCAATCGACTTCTTCTCTCAGTCGAACGCTTCGAAACCTGCCGTTCTTCTTCTCTTCTTCTCAGTCGAAGCCCTCATCTGCTCCCATCCAGGTATGTCTGTGTTCTTCTTCACTTCTCTTCTTCTCTTCTTCGTCCTGCTCTTCTTCTTCTTCTCTGCTACAGTCATCAGCCGGCCATGGCTGTTGAACGTCTGTGTCTCCTTTTTTTTCCGTTTTTCTCTCCCCCTTAAGCTCTCATCCTCTCTTTCGGCTTTGTCTGTCACTGTTCAAGCCATTTTCGTCTGCTTTCCTGCTCTGTTTCGCGTTGCAGCTTTCCTCCTCCTCCTCTGTTCTGTCTTTCGGTGTTGCTGGGAAATGTTAGGGTTTTTTTTTAAAAAAAAAAAAATTGCTGGGCAGGCAATCATGCATTGGGCTTTGGGTGTTTAGTGTTAGAAATGTTAGGATTTTTTTTTAAAAAAAATTAGCAACCACCTAATTTGATTTTGGTCAGCCCACTGCCACGTGCCCTACCTTTGGGTGTTTAGTGTTAGAAATGGTAGGTTTTTTTTAAAAAAAAATTAGCAACAACCTAATTTGATTTTGGTCAGCCCACTGCCAGGCAGTTTGTATGTGGGTGTGCTATTGTCTTTTTTTTTTTAGGTAAAATGCAATTAGTGATTAGTGCCTCACTAACTATTTGTTTGATTGCTATGAAATTTTAGTTTGAGAGTTGATACGGTGAGTTAAATGGAGGATTCAAACCCAACCGGTAACACTCCGGGTTCGGCTTCCTCTAAATCTTTAGACCCCGGAAGGAAGTATGGGAAGCAAGATCAACAAATAGAAATAATTTCTTTTGCAATTTTTGCGGAGTGAGAACCACAGGTGGTGTTTTTCGACTCAAACAACATCTAGTTAGTGGGCATCGAAACACACTAGCTTGTCAAAGGGTCCCCGAGCATGTTAAGAAAGAAATCCAAGATTACATGGACCTTAAAAAGGCGAGCAAAGAAGCCTATGATATGTCTAAACGCTTGCCACAAAGCTATTTTGATGAAGAAGATGATGATGATGATGAGTGCGTTAAGATGTCTAAGGGTGGAAAATTCACAACTGGTGGGTCGAAAGGTAGTAATAGCATACCTTCAAAGAGACCAAAGACAAAAGGTCCATTAGATATATTCTTTACTCCTAATCCCGCGGATGTTGTGAAGGCAAGAAAGGAAGGGAGGGATCAAGGAAGGCAAAAGACTTTAAATGAGATGTGTAGGAAAGAGCTAAGGAACAAAGTTTGTAGGGATATTGCTAGATTCTTCTATGATGGTGCTATTCCTTTTCACTTACTTACACTTGATAGTTTTCATGTCATGTGTGAGTCTACTGGTCAATTTGGCGCGGGTTTAAAACCACCTTCAATGCATGAGGCAAGGGTTCCTCTCCTCAAGAAAGAAGTGGAGGATACCGAGAAAGCAATAGCAGAGAACAAGAAAGAATGGGCTTCAAAGGGTTGTTCAATATTATCCGATGGATGGCGTGATTCCACGGTTCAAAAAGACATTGTTAACTTTCTTGTGAACTTGCCTAAAGGTTCGGTCTATATTAGATCGATGGATCATGGATGTTTCCGATGTTGTGAAGGATGCAGATCTTCTATTCAAAATTCTTGATGATTTGGTGGAGGAAGTTGGAGAGGAGAATGTGGTCCAAGTAGTGACCGACAATGCATCTAATTATGTCAAGGCGGGTAAGAATTGTTCTCTTCTTTTTGAATGACTTGAATTAGTTTTTTTGTTACATTTTTAGTTTCTTACATCATTCTTGTTAAAATAAATTTATGTAGGAAAGTTGCTAATGGCTAAGAGGCCACATCTATATTGGACTCCATGTGCCGCGCATTGTCTTGACCTCATCTTGGAAAAAATTGGAAATCAAGTTCCAAAGGTTAAGATTGCATTAAAGAAGAGCCTGTTCATCAATGCTTACATCCATAACTCCATTCCTCTTCTTAACATGATGAGGCGGTTCACGAGTCAAAAAAATTTGCATAGACCAGCTATCACAAGATTTGCCACTTCCTTCATCACTCTTTCTTCTTTTCACAAGCAAAGAAATGCCTTGAGGAAGATGGTAACTTCACAAGAATGGAATGATAGCAAATGGTCTAAGGAAGCAAAAGGGAAGAAGATGGCATCCCACATTTTATAAGAGAGCTATTGGAAGAATGTTCTTTATTCTCTTAAGTTGAAAAGTCCTCTTGTTAAAGTTCTTCGGATTGTTGATGGAGAAAAGAAGCCTCCAATGGATTATATTTATGAGGCCATGGATAGAGCTAAGGAAGCTATTGCTAAAAGCTTTGGACATAAAGAGGAGAATTATGAAATGGCATTCAAGTTTATTGATACACGATGGGAATGCCAACTTCACCAACCTTTGCATGCGGCTGGGCATTTTCTAAATCCGGAAATTTATTATTCAAACCCAAGCATTGAAGATTGTAGGGAAGTTGTCCAGGGTTTATATGATTGCATAGCAAGGTTGGTTCCAGATTTGGGAACTCAAGATAAGATTCTCCAAGAATTAAACTTGTACAAAAATGCTCAAGGCCTCTTTGGGATGAACATGGCTAAAAGATAAAGGAATGCACTAGCTCCCGATACGAATATTAGATAAGTTTGCCTATATATTTTTCTCTTTCGTTTTCCTTAAAATATTATCATGGAAGACAACTTCTAAATTGTATTTTCTACTAGCTGATTGGTGGAGTAATTACGGAGCTAAAGCACTTAATTTGAAGAAGTTTGCCATTCGTGTTCTTAGCCTTACTTGTAGTGCAACCGGGTGTAAAAGGAATTGGGGTGTATTTCAACACGTAAGTTAGAAAAATTGAACGTTAATCTTTTTGATAATTTATCATTTACATTTATTAATATTTAATAATGAAGTCTAATGAAACATATTTTCTTGTTACTAGCTTCATACCAAAAAGAGAAATCGATTAACCTAATCTCGCTTGAATGATTTGGTTTTTGTCAAAGCGAATCGTGCTTTGAAGTGTAGACGTGAAGAGAGTACCTCCATAGATCCCATCCTCTTAAAGGACATTGAAGAGAGTGCTTGGAAGGATGGATGGTGATTCAGATGATGATACTCTTGTATTTGAGGATGGTAATTAGACATGGGCTGCTGTTGCCCGAGCCTCTGAGGCAGATGAGCCTAATTATTACACTAGACGTAGAGCATCCCAAGGAAGCACCACTAAGCAAGGCTCTATGTCTAACAAGGATAAAGGAAAGGCTCCTGCCTCATCTTCTCGGCCTCGGGGACGATTTCAATTAGTTGATGAAGATGAAGATGAAGATGAGGATGAGGATGAGGATGAGGATGTTGCAGAGTATCAAGAGGAGGAGGAAGAGGACATTGGAGATGATGATGTTGGTGGATTTGATGATGTTGATCCTGAGCAAATGGTGTTGGATGATGATGATGATGACGACGTCTAGTTGATCTTAGATTGCTTTAAGAACTATGTTATATGTTGTTCATTTTTTCTTTCATGACTATGCTTGTTTCTTTGTTTCTAAACTTCTATTAAGTTCTTTTGTGTGTGTTTTCACTTTTTAGAATATTGTCATGCTAAATTACCGTCTTGTGGACTATTTGCGATACTTTTGGTACTTATATTGATGTCTAATTCTTCTTTGATGCCACTATTTTACTCAATTATCATAAATCAGCCATGAAAACTGCTTTCAAACCTTTTTTTAGCTTAAAAAAGGTTCGCGTCCTTGAGGCGCGCAGCTTCGCCTCGTGCCTCAGGACCTGATGGGGACCATCCTTTGGAAACAAGTGAAGACCAAGCCACATGCCTAAGAGACCCTACAACCACTAAAGAAGTCAAAGAGGTTCATACCATGGTCCGAGAAATCATCAAACATGCATTGCACATGCTGCCCGGTTTGGACAAAAATCGGCCCGGTTTTGCAAGCCTAATTACCCAAGCTTAGGTGGACTTAAAGGGCTGCCAAAATTACTTTTTGGAACCCTTAATATGTCAGCTTCAAAGGCATATAAAGAGTTCTAGGTTAGGTATCTAGGAAATAAGTCAATGGGAGCCTTTTTCTAGAAGCAGCAGAAACTGTCCCAGTTTGCACATGCTGCCCCTTTTGCCTGATATCTCCCAAACGGCTACTCCAAATGGCGTGCAACTTGAGCCCTGTGAAAGCTGACTTCCAGAGCTTTCCAACAAGACCTATTGCAGCCAATTTGGATGAGAAACCTAGGAGTTATAGCTGTTTAAAGTTGACCCATGTGCACTGAAAAGTTGCTGACATAAAGTAAAAAGCACTTTTCAGCTTTTGTCTTTTGCTTTTTGGTCCCCCCATGCTTTTGGACGTGTAAGAGCTTGTTGGATCCTTTTTTTTTCAGCTTGTTAAAGGTTTCCCCCACTATAAAAGGGAGGCCTTGGGCTGCCAAGAGCATAGAAAACTTGCATTCAGCTTTGAGTTTTGTAAACTCTCTCAAATTCTCTTCAAAATTCCTAGTGTTATATCTTGGGTGTTTGGCAACCTCAAGTGGGTCTCTAGGTCTTCTTAATTCAACTAAGAAGGTGATTAACTTCTGTAACTTAGTTGAAGGAAGAAGATTTGCCCAAGTGTGCAAACCAAGGTGGATTATCATCACCCTTGCTAGTCCACTTGATCTATCTTGGTTCTTGATCTTCTTTTCATGTTTTCTACCCAAGTGCATTCTTGATTCACTTTAGCAAATACTTGCCTTAGTGAAGCTTGAATACATCATTTGGTATCAGAGCTTAGGCTACCCTCTTGGCCAAGCTTCCATCCCCCAAACACATACCAAACACCAAAACCACAAAACAACCCCAAACACGCTCTCTTGCATTTTCCAAACCGTGCACAACCAGAATTGTAGCACGGCCACCCCGTGCCACAGTGGCACGACCGTGCCACATTCCATTTTCAGTCAGCCCATGCCAGCAGCACAGCACGGCCTGACCGTGCCTACAAACACGACCGTGCCTACCCCTCCCGTCCCCAAAACACAAATTCTCCACTCCAAAGCCAACATGTCCTCTAGCCTCACTCCCGAGCAAGTGGCTGAACAAGCTTTAAGAGAAAAGGGCGAGCTATAAGCCCAAGTCAAGTACCTTCAAGCACAACTTGGTCACATGATGCAAGAGAAGAGAAGGAACTTGAGAAGTCCTAGGAGTGTAAGCAAACAAGACTCGGATGACTCCGAGGAAGAAGAAAGCAACTCTCTTGAAGACTCCGGTGAGGATGTGTATGCAAGAAGACCAAGGAGGCATCATAGGCCTCAAGAGCGAAGCTACAATGACTTCAAGGTGGATATTCCCAACTTTGAAGGCCAACTTGACCCGGATGTATTCTTGGATTGGCTCCAAACTGTTGAAAGAGTCTTTGAGTTCAAAGACATCCCCGATGAAAGAAAGGTAAAGCTTGTTGCTTTAAAGCTTAGAAAGTATGCTTCCATTTGGTGGTCTAATATTGTGAGTAAGAGAGTTAGGAAGGGTAAAGGGAAGATAAGAACTTGGGAGAAAATGAAGTCCAAACTTAAGTCCAAGTTTTTGCCACCCCATTACTTGCAAGACAACTTCCTTAAACTCCACCACCTCAAACAAGGGTCTAAGAGTGTAGAAGAGTACACTAGAGAGTTTGAACAATTATTGTTGAAATGTAATTTGAAGGAGGATGAATCTCAAACTTTGATTAGATACTTGAGTGGTTTGAATGATGAAATTGCTCATGTTGTTGAACTCCACCCTTACACTTCCCTAGATGAGCTTAGTGCCTTAGCTCACAAAGTGGAGTCACAAAAGAAAGCCAAGGGCAAGGGCATGGCCTCCAAGCCTAACCCCCGTCCTTACCCATTCCAAAAGCCCTCATACTACCCTCCCAAGTCAACTCCAATCTCAAACACAAGACCCCCTCCGCCAAATCCCCCTCAAACCCCCTCAAAACAACCCCCCAAACCCGGTGACAAGAAGAGATGTTTCCGTTGTCAAGGCCTTGGACACTTTGCTTCCGAGTGTCCTAACAAAAGAGTAGTCACTTTGGCCGAGTATCAAACTTATTGTGAGGAGCTCGATGATGAGAATGATGGGGAAGAAAAGGAGCTTCTCATGACCGAAGCTCTTGAAGAAGTCGAAGAGGGGCCCGATGAAGGAGAAATGCTTGTGATAAGAAGAGCCTTGAGTGGTATTGCTTTCCAAAATGACATGGAACAAAGGGGGAACATCTTCCACACCCGGTGTACCGTGAAGGGGAAGGTTTGCTCTCTTATTATTGATGGTGGAAGTTGTGCCAATGTTGCTTCCAAGACTCTAGTGGACAAACTCAAGCTATCGGTCTCTCCACACCCAAGCCCTTACACCATACAATGGCTCAATCAAGGTAAAGGCTTGCAAATCTCCTCTCGTTGTTTACTTAGCTTTTCAATTGGTAAAAGTTACAAGGATGAGATTTGGTGTGATATTGTGCCCATGGATGCTTGTCATGTTCTCTTGGGACGTCCATGGTTGTTTGACCGAAGTGTGATGCATGATGGTCGGTTAAACACATATACATTTGCCAAAGACCACAAAAAGATCACCCTTACCCCTCTCAAATCCAACTCACAAAAAAGGCCTCAAGACACTCCTAGCATGGATGTCTTTCTTACTATCCTACTCCATTCCCAACTCCATGAATATGATGATTTCAAGGAGTGGATTTTACTTGGCCAAGAACCGGCCGAAGCTAAGGATTCTTCCCATCCTTTGCTTTCCTCTCTCCTCAAAGATTTCCAACATGTCTTCCCTAGTGAGGTTCCCCATGGCCTCCCTCCCAAAAGAACCATACAACACAAAATTAACCTCATCCCTGGTGTCACCCTCTCAAATAAGCCGGCCTACCGAATGAATCCCCAAGACACTCAAGGGGTGCAACGGCAAGTAGATGATCTTCTTGCCAAAGGCTTGATTCGTGAGAGCCTTAGCCCATGTGCCGTGCCGGCCCTGCTTGTTCCGAAGAAAGATGGGTCAATGAGAATGTGTGTGGACAGTAGAGCGATAAACAAAATCACTATCAAATATCGCTTTCCTATTCCACGGTTGGAGGATCTCCTAAATGAGCTTCATGGAGCCACCATCTTTTCTAAGATTGATCTTAGAAGTGGCTACTACCAAATCCGGATTTATGAGGGAGATGAGTGGAAGACGGCCTTCAAAACTAAAGGAGGCCTCTATGAGTGGCTTGTCATGCCATTCGGGTTGACAAATACACCAAGCACTTTCATGAGGCTTATGAACCAAGTTCTAAAGCCCCTTATCGGCAAATTTGTTGTTGTCTACTTTGATGACATATTGGTGTATAGCAAGAGTGAAGAAGAGCATGCCCATCACCTACACCAAGTCTTGAGTATCCTATCTCAAGAAGAGCTCTATGGAAACTTGGAGAAGTGCCACTTTTTCACTTCTCAAGTCATATTTTTTGGCTATGTTGTCTCGGCTCAAGGGATTCATGTTGATGAGAGCAAAATCCAAGCAATCCGAGATTGGCCCGTTCCTACTTCCATTCCACAAGTTAGGAGCTTTCATGGCCTAGTCTCTTTCTATAGGAGGTTTGTGAGAGATTTTAGCACCATTGTTGCCCCCATGACCGAGGTGCTTAAGGCCAAAAGATTTGAGTGGACCAATCAAGCTCAAAGAGCCTTTGAAGAAATCAAGTACAAGCTCACAAGTGCACCCGTTCTAGCTCTACCAAGCTTCTCCAAAGGCTTTGAGGTAGAGTGTGATGCTTCCGGTGTTGGGATAGGGGCTATCCTATCTCAAGAGAAGAGGCCCCTTGCCTTCTTTAGTGAGAAGCTCAATGATGCAAAGAGGAAGTACTCTACTTATGGTAAGGAGTTCTATGCTATTGTGAGAGCTTTGGAGCATTGGAGGCACTACTTGGTGAGAGGAGAATTCATTCTCCATTCGGATCATGAGGCGCTCAAATTCATACAAGGGCAACACAAGCTCAACCCAAGGCATGCAAAGTGGGTTGAGTACCTCCAAACCTTTCATTTTGTGATCCACCACAAGTCGGGTCAACTCAACAAAGGCGCGGATGCATTATCAAGAAGGTACCTCTTACTCTCTACCTTGGAATCCAAAGTCCTTGGTTTTGAGATTGTTAAGGAGTTGTATGCCCAAGATGAAGACTTCAAGGAAACTTATGAGAAGTGCTCTATCCATGCCCACGGTCTATTTCATTTAGAGCATGGGTTTCTCTTCAAAGGGACCCGGCTATGCACACCAAGGAGTGGGTTTCGGGAACTCCTCATTAAAGAGCTCCATGGTGGGGCTTTGGCCGGACATTTTGGCATTGAGAAGACTCGCTCTATGCTCAAGGAGCACTACTCTTGGCCAAGCATGTCCAAGGATGTAGAGCACTATGTGAGAAGGTGTTCTACTTGTCAACAAGCCAAGAGCCACTCTCGGCCCCAAGGTCTATACACTCCTCTCCCCATTCCTCAAGGACCTTGGGAGGATGTGAGTTTAGACTTCATCACGGGTTTGCCACGAACCCAAAGGCACAAAGATTCAATCATGGTAGTGGTGGATCGATTCTCAAAGATGGAACACTTCATAGCATGCCATACCACCAATGATGCTTCCTCCATTGCCAACCTTTACTTCAAAGAGATAGTTCGTCTCCATGGAATTCCAAGAAGCATGGTGTCGGATAGGGACACCAAGTTCCTAAGCCACTTTTGGCTTACCTTGTGGAGAAAGTTTGGCACTCACCTCAAGTTTAGCACTACATGCCACCCCCAACCCGACGGTCAAACTGAAGTGACTAATAGGACTTTGGGCACTTTGCTTAGAGTTCTAGTCAAGAAGAGCATCAAAGGGTGGGATGAGTTGCTCCCTCATGCGAAATTCGCCTTCAACCGAGCTCCAAGCAAGGCAACCACTCTTTCACCTTTACAAGTGGTGTATGGTTACAATCCAAGGACTCCCTTAGACTTGGTTCCAATCCCAAATCCAACTAAGTTTAGTTGGGAGGCCAAGGAGAGGGCCAAAGAAATTCAAGAGCTACACACCAAGGTGAGGGAAAGAATTGAGAAATCCAATGAGCAAGCCAAGCAACGAGCCAATAAGCATAGGAAAGATGCTTAATTTCAACCGGGAGACTTGGTTTGGATTCATTTGAGGAAAGAGAGGTTCCCTAGCAAGCGCAAATCCAAGCTCATGCCAAGGTCAGATGGTCTATTTGAAGTCATTGAGAAGATTGGTCCTAATGCTTACAAGATTGACCTCCCAGGAGAGTATGGAGTCTCGGCCACCTTCAATGTGGCCGATCTTAGTCCATATTATGATGAAGATGATCAACTTCCGAGTTTGAGGTCAAACTCCAATCAATCCGGGGAGTATGATGGGGACCATCCTTTGGAAACAAGTGAAGACCAAGCCACATGCCTAAGGGACCCTACAACCACCAAAGAAGTCAAAGAGGTTCATACCATGGTCCAAGAAATCATCAAACATGCATTGCACATGCTGCCCGGTTCGGACAGAAATTGGCCCGGTTTTGCAAGCCTAATTACCCAAGCTTAGGTGGACTTAAAGGGCTGTAAAATTACTTTTTGTAACCCTCAATATGTCCGCTTCAAGGGCATATAAAGAGTTCTAGGTTAAGTATCTAGGAAATAAGTCAATGGGAGCCTTTTTCTAGAAGCAGCAGAAACTGTCCTAGTTTGCACATGCTGCACCTTTTACTTGATATCTACCAAACGGCTACCTAAATGGTGTGCAACTTGAGGCCTGTGAAAGCTGACTTCCAGAGCTTTCTAACAAGACCTATTTCAGCCAATTTGGATGGGAAACCTAGGAGGTATAACTGTTTGAAGTTGACCCATGTGCACTGAAAAGTTGCTGACATAAAGTAAAAAGCACTTTTCAGCTTTTGTCTTTTGCTTTTTGGTCCCCCCCATGCTTTTGGACGTGTAAGAGCTTGTTGGATCCTTTTTTTTTCAGCTTGTTAAAGGTTTCCCCCACTATAAAAGGGAGGCCTTGGGCTGCCAAGAGCATAGAAAAAACTTGCATTCAGCTTTGAGTTTTGTAAACTCTCTCAAATTCTCTTCAAAATTCCTAGTGTTATATCTTGGGTGTTTGGCAACCTCAAGTGGGTCTCTAGGTCTTCTTAATTCAACTAAGAAAGTGATTAACTTCTGTAACTTAGTTGAAGGAAAAAGATTTGCCCAAGTGTGCAAACCAAGGTGGATTATCATCACCCTTGCTAGTCCACTTGATCTATCTTGGTTCTTGATCTTCTTTTCATATTTTCTACCCAAGTGCATTCTTGATTCACTTTAGCAAATACTTGCCTTAGTGAAGCTTGAATACATCAGGACCCTTTGTGCCTCAGTGCGCCTCGCGCTTTTTCAAACTAAGGCAATAAGTCAATTGGGGTCATTTTCAAAATGCTGCAGAAACTATCCCAGTCTGCACTAGCTATACCTTTTGGCCTATATCTCCCAAACGGAAGCTCCAAAGTCCTTTCAACTTTAGCCATCTGAAAGCTTACTTTCTAAGCTTTCTATCAATGTTTGTTTCACCCAATTTGAGTAAGAGACCTGGGAGATACAGCTGTTTGAAATTGGCAGTTGTAATCTGAAAAGCTGCTGACAAAAAGCAAAAATGCACTTTTCAGCTTTTCTACTTTTCTATTTTTTGGCCTTCCCCACCCCTTTGGCTGCTAACCTAGTATTCCTAGGTTATTTCCAACGGCCATAAGGCCCCTTTTGCTTATTTATATGCTGATTTGAAGGTTGTAAAATCAGATTTGACATATATGAAAAGATTGAGATTATTCTCTCTCATTTGAACTCTCTCTTGCTTATCTTTAATTTGGCTAATCAAAGTGATGACCAAGTGAGTCTTAATCTTGCTTAGGGTGGTGTGACTTATCCCTAAGTGTGATTGGGAGCCCTAGTGTGCAAAAGGCAGTGTGCCTTATCCTTTTGCAAGCTAGTTTATCTCTTCTTCTTCTTGCTTAAAACCGAACTAGTTGAACCTAGTTTCAGTTGCTCTCCTTCTTTTAACCTTGTTCTTGCTTTGTTTGAGCTTTGGTGACTTAAATCACTACATTTCCTTGTTTGGCACATCAAATATATTTCTCAATTTTAAAAGCATAAAAGTCAAAGAAGTTTGAGTTCATAATCCATAAATATTCAAACCATAAAACCAGAGCCAGAAAGGGGAAAGAAAAAAAAAGAAACATGAAGAAGAATAAGATCTCCATAACAGCAATAACCTATAATGGATGAAGTTATGCTGAAGCTAACTTTAGTATCATCGAATGAACCAAAGGATTCTCCGGCAGTTCAAATGTACAAAATAAAAAAATGGAGCCTCACATTTGTACTCATCCATGAACAAAAGTCGATGTTAGTGACTCAGGTTACCTCAATAGTTGCGTTTGGAGGGATCTCTTGAACACCCTTTTCTCCATACGCAAGCTCAGGGGGAACTATCAGCAAGCGCTGCAGATTATAAAAATATGATTAATAAATTGGCATGAATATTCTTTGCAAAGAATGTCTCGGAAGAAACAGTTCATAGAAAAGTAATCAGCATTTTCTGTACATAAATCATTGATTAGTTTAGTCAAACCCGTCTCTACTCAAGCCCCTGTTATATGTTCATAGATTTAGACTTTCTTGATATCAAATGGGAAAAGGATTGAAGTGCCTCAGAAACATTTATGGTACAGAAGAGTACAGAAATGAAAATTAAGGTGGTCTCACCTGGCCTCCAACACGCATGCCTTGAACACCAAGATCTAATCCCTTGAGGACTCTGCCTCGCTCGGACTCACCGACATCGAAGCCATAGGGCTTTCAAGGACAACACAATGAACGGCGCAATTCAATAAAGCAGAAAAGTTCAGAAACTGAGATAGTCATAAGAAAACTGATGAAGCATTCGACCAAACGCAAGGACTTGATTGTGCAGACACAGGAAAGTCAACATCAATGCACATGCATAAATGAAAAACACTGAATGACTGGAGACTCTACACGAAGACACAGGTATCTTAGAGTGAATATAGCCAAACTTATGGCTGAACAATAGCATCACTTGATATTGCATTTGAAGTAAGAAGGACAAAATGATTCATAATTGTTTTCGGTTTAAAAAAGACACTAGGGGCAATGTTCATAATGATTCACAGATATCCAGTGTAGTTGGCAATTAATTTGAACATTGCACAAAGACTCGTACACGCAAGAGAAAAATGAAACATTAATTAGATAAACCCAGCATAGTAGGGAAAGTCTTACACTATGAGAAAACAAACAAGGTCATGCAGCATGCAACTGTAAAAGAAACAAATTTTCACTCCAGCTCCTTCAAGACAGTAGCACACTGTAAGAAATGCATATTCACCAAATAAAAAATATAAACTCTTCCTGCCAATCTGCAAGATTGTTCCATTAGTCATTCAACTGTCCAAAAACTTTCGCTGAATTAAATCATGAAGTTCATAAGTTCTACTTATCCGAGAGTCCAGAATCCAAACTCACTAGAGCTCATGAAAGCTAGTTTGTCCAAGCCAGTCAATCGAAACATCACTTGGACAATGGGAGATTAAATATACACAAGAGGAAGAGGGATCGCAGCATTTCTAGCTATCAGTCAAACTGTCATCTAGTCAGTATTCTGGAAAGCATTGCATATAAAAGTGAACAAGGGCTTGGTATTACTGTTCCACCACCAACTCCCAATCCTTGCCTGCTTGTCATAAAAGTGATGCCTTTCCATTTAGCAACATAATGTACCTACAAAATTTCATAGTAACAAGTCATTACATTGAATAAAAAGGACAGCCCGATGCACAAGCATCTCGCGTTCATACAGGGTCCGGGGAAGGGCCCCACCCCAAAGGCTGAATTGTAGGCAGCCTAACCTGACTTTGTCAGTCACTGATTACAAGGCTCGAACCCGTGACCTTTTGGTCACACGGAGACAACCTTACCGTTACTCCAAGGCTCCCCTTCGAGTCATTACATTGAATGATGATAAGAAACTATGGCTTCTATTGTGACAGAAAACTGTCACAGATTGCCTGGTCATAATAAATAGCAAGTGGGATGCCTACAAGGGGGCTTCAAATAAAGTTTGTATCATTGACAACATATGTATTAACAGATCAAGAAATATGGAACATCATCAGCAGGCTAAGGCTAGAGTGCCAGAGTCCTAGAAGGGGGCTTCAAATCAAGTTTGTATCTTAAATGACGTAATGCAGAGGTGTAGGACAAATTTGAACGCTCAGATGGTATGCTGCAGTGTTTCAGAACGAGCTTTTGAATACTTTCTTGCTTTTTATCAGGTGTTTAGAGTGTGCCAAAGTATTCTAAATCAAAATAGTTGTCTATTTTTTCATTGATTCTTTCTAATTTAAAGTCAGATTTTTCCTCTATTGGTTTTTCAGGGCATGGTGAAAAATGAAAGATAGGACTAACAAGCACTTTGCAGAAATTCATAGTCCTTCTCTTTCTTTCTCCTTTTTTTTCTTTCTTTTCTTTTTTTTTGGGGGGGGGGGGGTGAGGGGTGGAAGGGGAAAATAGCCTTCAATCTTATAGGTAAGCAATGAGTTCCCTTCAAACCCCTTCGTAAGTTGTAGGCCCCAATTTCATAGTATATCATGGCACCAGTTAAGTTTTCAGTAGGAATTTGTTCAGTCAAGTTAGTCTTACCAATCCCAAGAGTTAGTTTCTTCCTCATCTGACTGACGCTCTTGTACCTCTCTTTCGGAGGCTTTTATTTATTTATGTAGTGCAAGTATCTATAGTCATATGTATAATATGCTCTGATTTATGAGTTTTAAAAAGATCCACCAAGGATCCTCTTATTCCAATTATGGTCTACGGTGTTAGATCGATTTATTCACCTCAAAAGCTATGGGTATCAAAGGACCTTCCTGAGAAGCACTTGTCTTCTTAGTAGGAACCCTTTTTGGGGGGGGGGGATTTTCGATGCATAGTTGGTTGAGTTTATTTGACCTTGATTGTGAACAACATATGACTATTGATAAAAGAAATTCCTAATTGTTCAAACCCACTTGGTGCGGGGGGAGCAAACACTTCTGCGGGTAGCTAGAAGATTAGAACTCCGATATTTCACAATCATTTGTGGTAGAGTTTTCTTTCTTTACATTTTTTTGAAAAAGAGATGTTTCTAGCACAGTTGAAGCTAAGATATTCTTAAATTTGAAAAATAGAAATAGTGTTATATCAGATGATATTGTCCCATTACTACCTATCTTCTCACTCTAGGCATCTTCTTTCTATTTGCAAAAACCATAGGCATAATAATGGAATTATAACCATAAATAATCTTTAAAAAAATATAACTGTCACAACCGTACTGCAACACGAGATCGCTTTATAGCTATTGGGCCACTTCCGACCTTCAGGTCATAATACCTAGAAAATACGAACATGGAAACTTGAGTTACAGGAGAAACAAAACTGAAATTTAAGATTACACACAATAGTTCACAAAAAAGTAAGCAAGTTACTCCCTATGTAATGCTACAATTTCCCTCTAAAAGCTCATGCCAAATTAGCCACAGTATTCTGTGACACAAAGATCATTTCCTTCCGGACAAGGCTGAATCAACAAATGTTTCAATAGAGTTTTCTGACAATTACCATACTTTTTTGTAAGTAGCATTGTATACAACCATACAAATGTGCAATTTAATGAATAGAACACAATAGATGGTAGGACAACAGAAAAGATGTAACTATGTAACACTGAGAGAAGTTCAATTAATATACTAACTTTAGACCATTGGGGAGAGTTGTAAAGTCGCTCTCAGGTATTTTTGCCCCTCTAAGCTGTTAAAAAAAGGACAAAATGTGAAGTTCAAAATCTATAAAAAATATAGCATGGGAAGTGGGATAAGAAGAAAATATGCTAGTCAACGATGTTGTAGAACGCTTACAGCTCTTCTACTTGTGCTGACAGCACCAGCCACATCAGAGATACACAGCCCAGCAGCTGTTGCAAGAGAAATTTCAAAAGATGATTAAAAGATATACATATCACGACTGACCACATCGCAGCAAAGGATGGAGGACAGACACAAATGAAGGACACATGAGAAATCGATTCTCTGTAATGTACACAACAGGCTCAAGATGGGATGAATTATGCACTGAAGATAGCGTCATAGGTAAAAGTGTTCAGATGAGAAAGACTTCCTCAAGAAAATATGAGTACAATTGAATATAAGCAACTGTATGGTCTGCATAACTCTACTGATATTCTCTTCTGTGAAGGTCCATATAACTCTACTGATATTCTCTTCCGTGAAATGAACCACTTCATACCATATTTCATTGTGACAACTTCATACCATATTTCATTGCGATATTCTCTTCTGTGAAGGTCCATATAACACAAGTAGCCATTCTTGCAAGGGCTCCACCTCAGTTTCCCTCCAGAAGACTGGACATTTACTCTCTACAAGGATAGAATTTCACTTCTTCTCCAACAGTTGAAAAGTCACTTTGTGACCATCTTTACTTAGATTATTGTGAACTACACCAAAAATCCTTAGAAAACTTTTGCCTAACTTTTCTTTTGGGTAGTAGGCCGTCAAAAGATTTTCAAATGAAGAGTCATTCGGCGGTGGTACCGCTGCGATATCTCGGTGACAAATAATAGACAAAGGAAGCCGCATTACCACAATAGGATCAAATTGAAACCGCCAAGGTTATCACGATTGGATTTGGACTCAAAGCCAGACGAATAAATTCACAGAAAAAGTAGGGATAAAGGCGGGAAATGACAACAAAACCTGCAAACAGCAAGCAACTGATCAAAGCCCTCCTTCCTTCATTAGATAGAGGCAGTGTCGTTGATTTTGCAGCATCCTCTACAGAAGAAAATAAAGAGCAGCAACGAAATGCCGGGATGTTTCTTCTTGTGTTTATCCTCCCTGCCAATATCAGAGATGATCAGTCCGCTATAACGCTCCTGGGAAGAGAGAGAGAGAGAGAGAGAGAGTACGATAAGAGGGATGAGGGCAGGATTTGATGACGAACGTGGGCGGGTGGAGAGAGAAAAGGGTCAGCTCCATGGAGTTCGTTGTTGTAGGAGTCGGAATTTGCCAGGAAAGCCGTCCTAGTGTTCTCTCTTGGGACTAAAAAGGAGATAATGAGGATCTCCCCGTCTCACAAAATGTGGCCCACATTTGATTTCTGTGCCTTCATGACCAATCAAACAACAATACACAATGAGAATCAACTAGAGCGGTCAAAGCCGGCCGGACATGATTATCAACACGAAATTAAGTATGTTTGGATATAAATTTTCAATCTTCTTAATTAAATGAGTTGATGTATTTAATCCGTTTAATTCAATAGGTTAGGTTCATGTCGAAATTCTCGACACGAAAGTATCTATTTAACCTGTTTAATTAAATGGGTTAAACAAGTTAACTCATTTTTTCATTTGTCATTTATCCGTTTATCTTTTTATTAGATAATTAAGAATACAAAAATTTAAAAAAAATGTGAATTACGATGAATGACATGGAATTTTAGAGAGTAATTGTTTAATATAATATGTGAACTTAGTCTTTAACGCTATGTGATTATATATTAGTTGAAAATATTAAATACGTAAATAAGTAATTAAGCGATTGAACTCGACCTGTTCATCTTAAATGGGTTAAGCGGGTTAACCCATTTAAAAATTTAATGGGTACAAGTCAAGATTTTTCAACCCGTTTAATAAACGGGTTAGGTTTAGGTCGAGAAATTCTTAACCCATTTAAGTTCGTCACAAATAAAAACCCAACCGGACCTGATTTGTTTTCCAACTCTAGAATCAACACTCAGTAAGTCCCAAAAAAAACCCCCACAGAAAGTAAGACTTTAATATTAATTCACACTAGTATGGACCCGTACTATACACGATTAATGATTATATAGATCTTTGGAAACTTTAAAAAAAAAAAGGAGGAACAAAAGAAGAAAACTCAAACATATGAATCAAAAAGAGACTCATCTAGCTGAAGGATACACGTTATGTACAATCAGCCTATAAAATAAGTTGAACTTGACTATGGTAAGAGTTTTGTAATCCAATGACATGGGAATTGAGTCTCCATTCTCCCCACCAGGATTTGAATCCTGGTGACCATAATTTCCTTGGAGAAAATTATGATCCTTCTAGAGGCCGCTTTGTGGGCCTAGTAATAGGATTATGCCTCCGTTGGACCTAATCCAGTGATTGTACAATCCTATTTGTTCGATCACAAACCCACTAAATTACAGAATGTAAAAAGATACACAGTAGATAGATCAATTTAACACTTTTAAAAAATTGAAATTGATTATCATAAGCAATGTTTTTCTAATTACTATTTCCTATCCAATGTCCCCTCCCCTCATAAGAAGATAAATTTTATGTTGGAAAAATATAAAAACACTTCCACTCGTCAAAAGAAGATTAACTTTATGCCGAAATTAATATGAAATATTAAACATCTAAAAACACTTTCTAGACAAAAACATACCTATCAACTAAATTTGGCAAAAATGATCCAAACCAAACAACCTGAAATTATACTCGAACTGGCACCCGAAAATATTATCCCTAGTTGACTCGAAACCGAAATTGTATTGAACTGAATTGAACCTGATCCAAACATTTTTTACCAATGTTATTTTTCTTTCCACCAAATTGAACTGAAACGAATTGCACCCGAAATCAACTAGAATAAAAAATTATCTGCCCCAAAACCAAATCTGAAATGGATGCTATTGGCCCAAACATGACCCGATATGAACTCAAACTAAATGACTTGTTTACCAAATTTATTAGCACTACTCTTTCAAAATTTGCAATTAGAAGTATTTTGGATTGGCACTATCTTTTAAAACATAATTTTGTCCATTTATATATCATAAAAAATGACTAAATATTATTTCTTCATAGTTAGGTATTATGATTGGGCTTACTGTTTAACTGTAATGCAATAGACGTAACGTAAATGCCTTTCTAATTTTTTACTTTCTCATCTAAGATGAGACAATCCTACACCAAAAAAGGGCATGATGAAGGGGATGCCTTATATATCATCCAAAGGAAGTAATATTATTGGCCAATGATAGCTCTCTAAAGGTGATTCAAATTCTACATGAAAATCTATAAAGAAAAAGTAAAGTCAATAGCATCAAGGTTAGAACTTTATACACTTTAACACATTGTTTGGATTGCGATAGAGAGGGGGAAGGGAGGGCAAGGTAATAGAGGGGAAAGGAAGGAAAGAAAGGTGATTTGAACTCACCTTATTTGGATATGTTATAAGAGGGGATGGAGGGGAAGGGGGGAGAATTACTAAAAATCTTTCCTTTCCCTCCTTTTCCCCCTCATTTTGGGGGCGAATAAAAATGAGGGGAATGGGGGGAATGAGGGTGAAATGTTCCCATCGGTTTCCTTCCTTCCCTCTCATTTAATATTCCCAAATAAGGAAAATAAATGTTCACTAACCTTCATTCACATCCCCTCCCCTTCTTTCCCCTCGATCCAAACAAACTATAAGGGATGGGGGATGAGCAACCTGCATTAATACACAAAAAGCATGGTTAGCCTGACATCAAAAAAACAAAAGGCCAAGAACAAACGCCATGCACCAGTAGAAAGATCTTTTAGGACATCTAGCTATGTAAGTACCTTTCAAGTCGAAGCAGAGCTCATCTGTGTAACTACTTGCAGGGAAAAGTGATGGCATTTGTAGCCGTTGTTTAGGTTGAATGACTTGCTCCTGATTATAGCTCTTCAATAGTGCTTACCTTGCCTGTTTCCTCATTGCAATTCCAATCTTATAGAAAGCTGCTCCAAGCTTCGCGAGTCAAAATTGGACATCTCCCAATCTGCCTAACCTGGCATCAAGCAACTTCCTTCACAATCATGTCTGTTGAGAGTGGAAACACACAAATTGGACCAAATCTCATGAAAACCTTACACTCTTGATCAGAACATAAGTGAACTTACCAAATCCATACAAAAAATATTTAGAATGAAGTTAATCATTCACCGCATATGAAGTAGCTCATAGATAATTCATTATCAATTAGAAAAAGAAAAATTATCATCTGTCACATGACTGACATAGGGAAATTAGAAATATCCTTGAGTAGCAAAATTATCAGTACTATAAATATGCACAGAAAACAGAAAATATAGAAATATTGAGGACGTATTGCCTATCTTTCCTGATAGCTGACATGAAAGATCATCTCAACCCATTCGATTGAGATGCCAAAGTAGTCAAAGAACATTGATTTTCCAACCAAATTATCAACTGAAAAGCCCAAAATTACATAAAACAAGTCCGTAAAAGTTAAATCATAGCAATGTAATACGTTTTAAAGATCAGCGATGGTTATTGAAAGCCATAAACAAAAAATGCTCAAATTACAAACTCCTATTACATCAAAAATACAACTGACTATCTATTCTTAATACCAAACCATGGAATTGTTACTGAACACTAATGTCAAGTGCCAAATACATTCAAAGAATCCAAAGTAAAAGCGCATTCAATACAAAAGCACCATTGTCACTTCTGGAATCCAAAATCAGTGAATCATCAATGAGTACATAGACATATGTGTGCACACATAGAGATAAGAGGGAGACGGAGAAAGAGATAGCATACATTCTTAAGTGTGTGTGCGTGTATATATATATATATATATACACACACACACACACACATATATATATATATGTATATATATATAGATAGATACACAGATACATACATATATATATATATATAGATACATACATACATACATATACACACACATATACATACATACATATATATATCTACGTACATACACACACACACACACACACACACACACACACACATATATATATATCTCCAATACCCAAAAAATCTCACTACCAGGCAGGGTGTGGGTGGGTCTGATACAATAATCTTACCACTAAAATTACAAAGAGACTAGCTCCAATAGACACTAGATTTAAAAATCGTAGACTACCTACTGCTCCACAAAAACGAAGTAAAGGAAGTTTAGAGAGGCATATATATATATGTGTGTGTGTGTGTGTGTGCACGCGGACACACGCGCGCGCGCACACGCATATACATATGTTTGTACGCATATAAAAGAAGGCAATATTGAAAATAATAGCCTCGATTAAAAGAAATTTGATCAACCCTACATAATAAGTAATAACTTATTAAAGTAAAAAGTAAATTGAATGAGAATATTGAGCTTATTGGACGTAGAAAATGTAGTTGCTAGAGTCTAATTAATGAATAAAAGCCTTGTAATTGTGTTCACATAAAAATTGTAAATCAAATAAGAACAATCCAGGTAATTGCAAAAAAGTGGTAGTAATGAATATATTCATAAAAAATGCTAATAAAAGAATAATTTAAAGATAAAATATGAAAGATGAAACCTTGAATTCTAAAAGATGCCAACTTCGGTAAGACAATTGATCCCTGACATTGTTGGACTGTCATCTACGAAAATCACAGTCCAACAAAAAAGACAAATAAAAGTCGGGATTAATAACGCGCAAAACCTACATTGCTAAAATATATCTGTGCATGTTACTTATCAATGTTCACAAAATCCACTACCTTCCCAGACTCAGCAATTTTCATATGTTAACTACCCTTTTGTTGTGATTGCTTCTACGAGAACAACAAACCAATGAAACCACCCGAAAATCATGGTTAAAACCCATCAATCTTCATTTAGCTTTTTCTAAAAAATGACTAAAATTTAAATATAACCTGGATATGGGGTTGAAGATCAAAGCACCCATATTGGAACCTAAGCAAATCCAACCACAAAAGTAACCAAATAAATTGAATATAGTATGCTGTATGTAAAACTGGGATAGATATGGATACGCGAGAGGGGATGGGGATAGGGATAGGGATTGGGATTGGGGTGTGGTTGTGGTTGTGGGTTAGAAATAGAGAAGGCTATGTCAGATGAGAAATTATCAGCCCAAAATGACAGATGGAATGCATTAGAAGGCATACATCTTTTTATTATTGCTAATAGCTAAGACTAGTGCATTGCCTCGGGATTAAATTTTTGAATAAGCAAATGGTATTTTGAAAGTATCGTTGAATAATTGTTGGGTCGACGTCGATAAGTGGATATAAAGAAATAATGAGAATTTTAGTCTAACTCAAAAGAAATAGGATAAGCAGCGAAAACATTATCACTACTATTTTTTTATTCCACTGAGCCATTTTTTTTTAATAGAAGAAGTTTCAAGCATACATGTTTTTTTGAGTATGTACCCAAGCATTGCATTAGATTTGAATTTTTAAATAATAAAATTAATATTTTAAAAATAATACTGCATTATTATAAACCCAACTCTCTATAGCGTTCACAGAAAAATTATTTGTTATTTCTAAATTGTCTTGAAAATTTGCATGTAACTGTGTGTGTGTACGCATACCGATATATATATATATATAT
>JAKOGI010002475.1:0-5000 GCA_029747015.1 Carnegiea gigantea
GACAAACCAATCATGGAACAAGTTCATACTTACGAGAATCTATGTGCTAAGGTTCTAGCGGAAGACATGAAAATGTGCGAAATCCTTCAAGCCAACGTATTGATCGAAAAATTTCCACCATCTTAGAATGATTACAGAAACCATCTCAAGCATAAAAAGAAAGATCCCATGCTGCAAGGACTAATCAGCCACATGCGGACTGAAGAGGCACACCGGCTGAAAGATAAGATGTCTTCTCTTTCATTAAATTCTGTTAATTCTAACTTATTGAATCTACTGTGCTAACGAACAAAGACAGGTTCAAAGGCAAAGGGAAGAAATTCCAGAAGCCAAATCATAATCTCAGAAACCAGAATGCTATCAACAAGAAAATTCAGAAGTCCAAGGTAGTGTGTTATGTTTGCAGCAACCTCGGACATAAGGCCTATCAATGCAATCAGCGAAAAGGGTCAATTCAAGCCAAAAAGAAGTCCACAACATCGATTGCCAACATTACTGAAACCGAGAATAATGAGATAATATATGCAGTTACCACCTTGGAGGCAGATCTGGTGCACAATCTTACAGAATGGATTCTGGATTCTAAAGCTTCAAGACATTTCTGTGCCAACAAAGAACTCATGATCGACTTTGAAGATGTTGCTAATGGACAATACGTTTACTTGGGTAACTCATGTATGGCTACTGTCAAGGGTAAAGGGAAGGTTTTACTTAAGTTTACTTCTGAAAAAATATTGTCTTTAAGTAATGTTTTATTTGTCCCTTCCCTTCGTAGAAATTTAGTTTCTATTATCCTTCTTAATATTGCTCGCCTAAAAATTATGAAAGAAGCTTGCAAAGTTATTATCATGTGAAATAGGGATTATGTTGGGAAGGGTTATTGTAGTGGGGCATTGCTTGTTCTAAATGCTACTATGCAAGTTAATAATGAAATTGCTGTCAATTTTCTTTATACTGCTGAGTCTGTTATTTATGGTATGGTAGGCTTGGACATGTAAATTTTGCTTCATTGAAAAGGCTTAGAAGCATGCATTTAATTCCAAATGTGAATACTAAAAACTGTTCTAAGTGTCCTGTCTGTGTCAAAGTAAAATTTGCCAAGAAACCATTTAAATCAGAAACTACCAGAAAAACAGATTTGTTAGAACTTGTGCTTTTAGACTTAATAGACTTTAAGAACACAATGAGTAAGGGTGGAAAGAAATGGTATATCACCTTTGTAGACAACTACTCTAGGTATAACAAGGTTTACCTTCTCAAGTCTCAAGATGAAGCAGAGGAAATGTTCTTAAAGTACAAAGCTGAAGTTGAAAACCAATTAGATCAGGAAATCAAGAGACTTAGGTATGACAGAGGTGAGGAATATGATACCACTTTCTTGACTGCTTTTTTTGAGAAAAATCGCATAATACATGAGACTAGTGCCCCTTACACGCATCAACAAAATGGTGTTATTGAACAGAAAAACCGTACCCTTAAAATATGATGAATGCTATGCTTGTGAGTTCTGGCTTATCTGATAACATGTGGGGGGAGGCTGTCTTGACTGCTTGTTTTCTACTTAATAGAGTTCCCCATAAGAAGTTAGATCCGACCCTATATGAGTTATTAAAAGGATATATTCCTAACCTGAATTATCTGAAAGTGTGGGAGTGTTTGGCCGAAGTTGTACTATCTAGTAATAAACATTCAAACATTGGCCCCACGACTTTTGATGTTGTTTTCATTGGTTATGCTCAAAATAGTACTGTATATGGATTTATGTCATTATCTGATTTTTCTATTTTTGAATATAGAGATGCTGAATTTCTATAGCATGTTCTCCCTTTGAAAAAGGATGTGGCTCATGTTGTGTCTAATGTCGTGCCTGAACATGTGAACTTGCCTGCTTCTAGCTTTAGTGTTAGAGACTTGGTAACTGAACCTAGAAGAAGCAAAAGATAGAGGACTGATACTAGTTTTGGTCCTGACTTTATCACTTCCTTTTTAGTAGAAGTCCTTGAGAGCTTTGATGTTGATGCATTGATCGATAAGTTTATGTCTCTTTTCTTACTTGAGGAAGATCTTAAAACCTACCAAGAGACTATGAGGTCTATAGATGCTATCTTTTGGAAAGAAGCTATTAAGAGTGAAATAGATTCCCTTAAGTCAAACAAAACTTGGGAGTTGACCGACTTGCCTATGGGGTGTAAACCTATTAGTAGTAAATGGATCTTCAAGAAGAAACTTAGGACGAATGGCTCTATTAAAAGATATAAAGCTAGATTAGTTATTAGAGAGGTTTTGACCAAAAGAAGGGAATTGATTTCTTTAATACATATTCCCCTGTGACAAAAACTGCAACAATAAGAACTCCAGTTGCTTTAGCTACCATTCATGATCTTGTGGTGCATCAGATGGATGTTAAAACCATGGAATCTGAGTTTGTTGCTCTTAAGTTGGCAGGTTAAGAAGTAGAATGGCTTAAGGGTCTCATGACAGACATACCATTGTGGGGGAAACAATCAACCTATCTCCTTACATTGTGATTCATAAGCAGCAATCGGAGTTACGCACAACAGTGTCTATAATAGAAAAAAGAGACATATCTGTATTAGACATGGTGCGGTAAAGCAATTGCTGAAGCATGATGTTATCTCCTTCGAGTATGTGAGATCCAAAAAAAACTTGACAGACCCTCTCACAAAGGGATTGCCAAGAAGAGTAGTTCTTAAATCGTCGAGGGGGATGGGGCTGAAGCACATGGAATGAAGAGGCATGGTGGATACCCATTTGTAGTCAAACATAGCCACACTACTCTTTTAATTGCACCACTTCCCATCCCTATGGCGTGTGGTAGTGCTTCTGCTATAGAGAAGCACATTAATGAATCCATAGCCTATTATGGTGGTGCTATAGAGAAGCAATTGACGGATTCATCATCATTCTATAAGAGGTTGAGCTAACTTATGCTCTTAACAATTCCAAGCCATAATATGGTGGTCTAAGTGTAGGTAGATTGATGGAATTACCAAAGCAAGTGTGAAGGTCTGGTCGCCTTCTATAAGAGACGAGGGTTGTCTCTCTAGCGCATTTATGAGACCTGAGGTATGTGCAAGGGCTTAAAAGCGCAAGTGGTTATTGCGAAGTATACATCTTTTAAGGTTGATATGTTTCGAGAGGGCCTCATCCAAAGTTTAACAAGTTCAAGACTAAGTTCACTTGCCAGGCTTCGTTGTTGCCTCTCTTCACTACATATCAATTCAATCGAAAGACATTGATATTTAAGTTTCCGACCCTCCTTGCCCAAGAAATCTTTCTCATTCCTCTTTTCTTTCTGTGTGCTATTAGTGGGGGATTGTTGGAGTAATGGCGCCCCAAAATGGTGTTCACTTACTCTCTCCATCTTTTCTTTTTGTTGACCCACATGGAACTTTTGGAGGGCGTTTTGAAGGGTTTATATATCCCACTTTCCTTGTACTTGTTGAATAATTTGAAGCCATGTTTTAAGGGGGTTGAGGGTGTCTTGGGCTACCATGCGCGCCACTGCCGCCTACCTGTCTGGTCCAGGCGGGACGCAGCGCAAGCCGTGGGCCTTATTGCTTATATTTTTGGAGGATTTTTCTTTGGACTGTTTGCGTATAAGATGTCATAAATCTAATGGTTTAATTTTCAAGCTTGACTGAGTCTTCCTCCATTAATTCTTTAGTTATCATAATCCTCCCCTATTCCCTGATTTTCTGCCCCCATTTTACTCCCCTCTTTATTGCTGTTTAACAGCTCTTTTCCTCCATCAGGCTATTATAAAAGGAGCCTTTCCGCAGCTCTGGAAGATACGTAGAAAAACACAAGCCTTCTCTCCTCTTCTCTTCCTTTCTTTCTTCCTGGGCAAAAGATAGTTATACTCCATAGTCTCTCCCTTGAGTGCAAGAGTGAGAAGCGCGCTGTGTTAAACCTTGGGGAGCTTCTTTGTCTTAACGATTTGCACCTAAGTCGGGCGAATCAGCTTCCAGGTCAGTGGTTTCATTCACGACATAGTTCATCTCTCTGTCTTCTCAGCAGCCATTACATTATTTATCCAACAGACATTAAGTTTCTGCCGGAGGTTGTGTAAGGGTTGTGCTTTTTGAAGTATCCTCCACTGCAAACCTCTGGTCTTGGAGTATTTATTTAGGTGTGGGACCAACTCCCACCATTTGTTTTTCCCTTGTCATCCTTCTTTGGTAGCATTCTTTCTTAGGGTCCCTATGAACAACACCAAAGATCTTAGTATCCTTCTTTGGACTATGTAAGTGAGTGATGCCTGCCAATATGACCTGCAAAAAAACTCAATAACGAGGAAAGTGATGTTCCCTCCTTAAAGAGCCTTCGATGCTTAAGTAAGAAAGTGCATTCGGAATAGAGGAAAGCTTAGGCAAAATGAAATAACTCGCTTCTTAAATTGCTTACCTTTGACATTGATTCTAGCATTGGTTATATAAGGGTTGGGACAAAAACTATTGACGATTTCGTATTAGAATTATAGTCCTAATTGCATCATATTTCCTTCTTTAATACTTTTATCTCATAGATTTTTGGTCTTTCTAAAAAAAATTGAATAAAATCGTTCAAAATGAAAATGGATCAAATTTAATATTCTAAAATTAATAATTTTTAAGACAACATTAGCAAAATACTAATAAAATAACAAACCCATTAATATTAAGATAACACTTCAAAATATTTAAGAATGATTTTTATAGGTCACACACCATATGTGACCTAGAATAAGATAAGAAATTCTTCAAAATATTTAAAAATATTTCAGAAGGAATGGAAAATCAATGTTTCTGTGAGAAGTTGTAAGGGATTGCAAGGATTTGTGAGAAGATACAAGAAGTCATAAGGAGTTGTAAGGAAATATAAGAAGTCGTAAGTAATAAGCTTATCGCTCTTTATCATTAAAAAGAACGGGGCTTATTGTATAATGTGTACTCCAAAAATATATCTTCTATTGCCATTAAGTCCGGTTGATACATTGA